>PNEQ01067700.1:0-28086 GCA_003012365.1 Medauroidea extradentata | reverse complement strand
TCGTGGTAAGTGATTGGATATTTTAATTCTCACGAGCCTTGGTATTCTATCGGCAAATCACAGACATGTGGTTTTGCAGGAACGTTATTGTAATTGGCTTAGGCAAATGATAGCCATAGACACGGTGCCAATAACCATGAAACAGAACTGCAGATGTGCACGTAAGGCGCTGAAACGAACTGGGGCAAAATTCTTTTCACGAAAAACAGGGGTCCCTACCTATCACCATGCAAAAATAAGAAAATTGTGTACTGACTTTACCTGTATACAAATGTAATCCTACCATTTAATATTTACTTGGTCAATATCTTTATATGATCTTGTTATTACGTGTTTTTAAGTATATAAATTAGATTTCAACATAAGGTGAACTCTTCACTCATACCTACGGCGATCTAGCAGAGCTGCGGCTGGCACTGTGACTGGAGCATTCGTCGCCAACCAATGCGATCTGCGTTCGATTCCCGGCGGGATAGACTAGGAATTTAGCATAAAATATCGGGTTGTACGATGCCGTTGGTCGGCGCGCCATCTCGAGCGTCACCTCGCTTCCCCCGCCCCTTCATAATAGTGCCGCTCCATACTCACCTCATGTCACTCCTCACCATTCCGGCGCCACTCCACATTCATTTCATGTCATCTACAACATTCCGGTGCCAATCCACCCTAACTTTATGTCACCCCTACTATTTCGGCGCTATTCCACCCTCACTTCATTTCGGCGTCATTCCATTTTCAACTCATGTAACCCCTCTCCATCCTGGCGTCACTCCACCCTCACTTCTCATAACCCCTCCATTCCGGCTCCTCTGCATCCGCACCTGATGTCACCACCACCATTAAGGTGTTATTCCATATTCACCTCATGTCACCTCTCGAAATTCAGGCACAACTCCATCCTCACCTATTGTTTAGAAGCGGATTTGACTGCACTAATCAGAATACAGTCATTGAGACACAGTACGTTTGTGATTCACCAGTAGAACCCCAACACAAATGACATGTCATCTGTTATCTCAGCGGCAATTTTAGGCAAGGCTAGTCGCTGTACTTGATTCCGGAAGGCTTAACCATACGACAGGCAAAAACGCCGGCAGGAGTAAGCCTACCCCTTCCAGGGAGAGATACGCTCTCCCTAGTCGCATTGAGTCAGGCTAATCCATCAGGATGGATATCCCTTACCCAGCCTGGAGGGACCAGGATGCATAGGGCACACACTCCAGAGCCTGCATTGGTTAGAATCCACTAGCGCCACGAGGAGGCTGCAGGTTGACTTGGAAGTGAGAGATTATCAAGCAGAGAAGTTACAGAAGCGTCAGCTAGTACCAGAGGCTGATGGGAACCCATTCCATAGTACCCACTGAGCTCCTGAGCCCGTGAGCAACATCAGCTTCCCTGCGGGGGTGGCTCTCAGAGACCTCCTAGGATACTAGAGCGCGGCACTGCTCCAACACCTCAGGCAGGAGGAATCTGGTACTGCCATGGCACAGATAAGCAGGAACTCACTCCTTTACCACCAACACAAATGACAGTTAAAATATTCATTCACTGACCATGAAGCAAAGTTATAAGTGTGCAAATAAGGTATTTAATCCAAACAGCGCAATTTTTTTTGCTACAAATTAGGGGCTGAACCAATTATGAAAAAGACTCGAACTTACAATTGTGTTAAATCTATCTTGTGCACAACAGAAAACGTGAATTTTTTCCGGCTACTGTGTGTATTTTTTCTCATCTATGGCGAAAACTTGCCTATTAAAGAGTAGTTTCGTAGACTGATTGGTTTTATTTTTGACTACTTGTAGCCAATTTTTGACTTAATATTAAAATTCAGAGCCAGTAGAAACGTAAAGCATGAATTAACAGAATATTTTAAGCTTAAGTGAGATGACTATATTTACAGATGTGTGGCTGAAATCAGTAAATAATCAGTTTATTTCAAATTACGATTGCACAGATGAAAAAAATGTAAATATATGTAAACAAAGGTAATATTAAAATAACGCTCATTAGCAATTGTGTTATGGTCGAATTCAATTAAGACACAATTTTATGGAAACATCCCCATAATGGCATGCGCCCTCTTTCCTCTTTTTACTGTTTTCGGTCTATTAGTTCTTAAGCTTAAATGAGAGCAGATATAAAACGTACGCTTGGCATAGTTTTGTTTAAAACTATTTTCCTTATGTTGGATATATTTTTTTTCAAGACAAAAAGGACTCTGGCTTTAGCTAATTGTGTAAGTAACAAAATCTTTATGAATTTACTTATTAGTCGAAACCGTATTATTTCTCAAATTGAAAATAACAATTATCATGACAGAAACCATTCTAAACAAAACTACCAACACAGTTGTTAGATATGCTCTCGTTTAAAATAATTTTCGCTTAAAATAGTTAGAAGGAGTGGACCATTACCTTAAGTGGGAGAGATCGATGCCATCTCGAAATTTTGTATTTTGTGTCGAAACTTTTATTTTAGGTAATTTTAAAAATATTTAACATAACCACCGAATAAAAAATATTCCGACAGAATTTTAGACATTATAAATATTTGTTTGCCGTCATTGTAGTTACATATCTAATAGCAGTTGAAATATTTTATAACTTTTTTAACTACAATTAGTAGTGATCTGAAAAATTCGCGTTTTCGTTAAGGCACAAGCTAGAATTCCACCAGTTTGTGTCACTTTCACAATTGGTCCTTGACTTATTTGACAACTCGTCAAAGTCTCTGAGTCAATAACAAAATCTAACTTAATGTTGGCCCATATCACTGTGTCCGCGAGCAGTTAACTAACAGCTGCTGTTTGAATGCACATATAATCTTAGTGGCTGGCCTACGGGTCAGTGAACCCGCGAATTTTACCGGTTTCCTTACAATTAAGTTAGATCTGTAACAACAACGAAAAACAAAGACTTATAACTTCTAAAATTTTATAATATTCGGCAGTTAGGTTAAAGTTCCATACACTTCCCCAAAAGAAGATTTATGACAAAAAATACAAAAACTGAAGATGGTGACGATCTCCATCTTAAGGCGGCCGCATACCGGACGCTTCAAATGCGTTGTAGTGTGTCCGTAAACAGGTTATTTCTGTGAAACTGTTCCACGTGTGCCCATTGCGCCAACGTACGAAAAGAAAACAAACTTCAGGCAAGGCCGGAACCTCATTGTTAAGACGCTACGCTCATTAAAAACACTGTTTCTAAGCACTCCAACATGGCTAAAAGCGGCCTTTTTTCACACTACCGTACTTTAAAATGTACTAACCGTATGTATGTGAAACAAAGATCGCCACCTGCACTGAACTTGTTGCAGACTTTCCACCAATAAAATAATATGGTCACAGCTTAATGTCCCATAGTAAAAACCGTTCAGCGGGAACCTTGCACGTTAGTTCATCGCCTGGCTCGTTGAGGCGGTGCGGTATTAGATGCGCGCTTCAAGGTCGAACTTACTTCTCCGTCGATTCTGAGCCTCTCATGCGCGGGTAGGCGGCGCCCTTAAGAGGGCGTGGTACATAATTCAACGCTAAAAGCATCCATCTATAATTCTAGGTTCTTGAAGCCAATTTGCGAAAATTAAACAATAGCAGTCCTAGACAATAGTTTTAGTCCACGTTTTAAACAAAAAATATTCCAGTGTTACGAACTTCTGAGGCACAATCTCTGACGCCGGAACCTCGTGCATTTAACTGTGGCGCATGAGTTCACGCGTAACGTATTAGTAATGCTAGATAAAAATTTACTCATAATGTTGGCAAATACCATTATCTAGGATTGTCATTGGTTATTTTATCCATATTGGCTAAGAAAAAAGCGTAGAAATCAGTTGATGTTTTCAGCGTTTATTTATCTACTATACGCACTCTTAAGCGGCCACTGTTTTCTTGAAGGCACGTTGGCACAGCCTTGCCAGCAGAAGGAAGTGAGAAAGTTAGTGCGAGTGACTCTCACGGTTCGGGACAAGTCAGCGCCCCCCAGCTGTGGCCGGCTCGTAAAACACAAGGAGGTAACGTGACGCTGTTACCGCGCGAGGGCCTCCTCCCCGCGGGTTATGTTATGCATGTCAGGAAGCCTTATCGTCGACACGAAATCACACATCCACATCCAGAAAGTGCCGCGAAGAGCAACGGAAAACTGGGGAGCGTACATTTCACCGTCCGCTTCGTGATCGCGGCCTGATGCGGCCCGGGGAGACGTAAAAACACGCGCCTCGTCAGAGTTCCGTAACCCTGTGGCTTGCCTCCAGAATAGCAATTCGTCGCCAACACGTGGGAGTCACGGCCCAGAATATAACTCCCGACACCTCTGAACTGTCGTATCAGGCTGCTCCCAATACCGCATAAGTAGGATCGTCAACTTTCTGCGGAAACAACTTTGCCCCAGTTTGTTGCAGTACCTTGTGTACACACATGCAGTTCTGCTTGAATGCCTTAAGGGGGGGGGGTGTTAGACAATGATACTATATTTTCAGCTTTTGGGCCATATTTATTCAAATTGTACTGTCAAAATTTTCTCTGCGACAAAGCATATGATATATTCTTCGTAAACTGCTTGACATAAATAATAATGGAATCATTCATTAATTTGTCTTGCAGAATCATTGCATGATAATGATAGGTTGAGTTATATGAATTCTCTTGCAATGATTCTGCATGAGAAATAAATGAAAGATTCCATTTTTATTTATGTCAAGCAGTTTACCAAGAATATATCCTATGCTTTGTCGCAGAGAAAATTTTGACAGTACAATTTGAGTAAATGTTACGTCTCAAAAACTGGAAGAAAAGTGAAATTTTCTAACAATCGCACTTAACCACAGAATATTCAAGAATACAGAAGTGAAATAGCCAGTTGTACAGTGAACTCAGTCACACACGCCAGCAAAATGGCTTCCCTGGCCAGGAATATGGCGGAAACGCCTGCTACCAATCAGCGCAAGGGAGCTGCTCTGCTAGCCGGCAGCCAGGCCAATAGGAAACGTGTAGTAACATGCACGATCCAAACATACACGGGGCTGGTATCAACAACCTCGAGCAGCCAACAAGCGGTGGAGTTCGCTCGTATCAAATGAGCCGCCACGTTATTTCATGTCTGTATTAGTGTACTGTTGTTTAGTCTGCGTCTTAACTCTCGTGTGTCTTAAGGTTTTGTCCCCAGATCACAGACGTGTGGTGTTGCAGGAACCTTATCCTGACTGGCGCAGTCTAATGAGAGACGTATCTTCAGAAAGACACGCTACCAATATTCATGAAGCAGAGTTGCAGATGTGCTCGCACGGCAATGCAACAAACTGAGGAAAAATAATTTTTGTGAATAGTTCATGGCCCTACTTATTTTTATTGGTCCTAATATTCTCTTCAGAACGAGGTTATTAGAGAAGATTTTCACATAATTTAATACAAGGACCAGATCTGGGAAAAATGTCCCATGGTTAGAGTCGCTGGTTTACGCAAAAAATAATTTCACACCAACTCGTTTCAATCTCTTGTGTGCACATCTGCAGCTTTACTTCATGGTTATTTGCAGCTGTGTAGATGTGATACTCATTTACCTCTGGCAATGAGAGTTACGTTACTGCAATACCACACAAAATTTCGCATATGTCTTCATTGGCCTAACGTTGGTTTTTGGTTAAATGTTAACTAGTTTCCTACATATTACTAACAATATGTGTGATGAGAATTTAAATGTTGGCATTACGTCAATTGTAGGCATAGTGCTAACAACTGAAATTCATTGGGCCAGCGTAGGTGAAACGTTTGATGAACATTGGGCCAACGTTGGTGAAACGTGGGATGAACAAAAACTGAAAAAGAAATACTTTAATACACACTTAAACCAAATATATGTAACTATCTTACTTCCATTGCTCTCATGTACTGAACAAACTACCTAAGTGAGTAAACTAAGTCCACCACTTATGGCTAGAGACTCCTGTTTCTCGCGAAAAGAATTTTGCCCCAGTTTGTTTCAGTTCCGTGCGCAGGCTACACATCTACAATTCTGCTTTATGATTATTGGCAGCGTGTCTCTGTGAAGAGCCGCATCTCATTTGACTGGGCCAATTACAATAACATTCATGCAACGCCACACGTCTGTGATTTGCCGGTAGAATCCCAAGTTTCAATATCCAACCACTGACCACGAAGCAGAACTGCAGATGTGCACGTAATGGATCGAAACAAAGTGGGGCAAAATTCTTTTCGTGAAAAACCGGGGTCCCTACATATTACCTCACTGTTCTCGACCCACTACTTTACAGATTACCCTACAACACCAACTTGGAAAAATTACTTAACTTATTTGCTATCTTAGTTAAACAATGACCAGAAATGCTTAGTTGAACATAGTTTTTGTAAACAACAAACGTAAATGAGATATTTTTGAAACTATCAATTTGTATGAATTTGGGATATATTGTGTTTCTACACCTTGCACATTGCATTCAATGAATTACTTTTAATTTTTCAGACACTTTGCCACTTAAATTTCTATTTTTATTAAGATATTTTCTAGGCTCTGTGCTAATGTCAAACACATACAAATATATCTTACTAAAGGTGGATTTACAACGATCCGTCGCGTCCGTCCGTCCGTCAACAGTCCGTCGATCACGTGACTTCCAGCCAATCAGGTGTCTGGAATAATTCTATTCGTCCGTCTGTCCGAAGCTTGCCCGTCGGAAGCTTACCAAACTTTAACTTTTTACGGACGGACGGGTGAAATTGCAGCGTTCTAAAGATGGCGATGATAGTTTTAACTGTTTATTTTAACAAGCAAGCTGTGCATTTTTTTTATTTGTTAGATGACGCATTAAACCTCCAACCGAAATTATTTTTTTATATATGGCTTACTCACAGTATACTATTAGCTATTTATCTAGTAAATATTTATGCTCGTTAAATTTATTTGTGGTGAAGAGCAGTGTTTGCAATTTTAAGCAGCTATATATTAAGTAAAAATCTGTGCAAAAACATATATTTCAGGGAATTCTTTTATATCCCACAGAAGTTTTCTGTTTGTACATTGGTAGTACTGCAAATAAAAGGAATAACGACGGACGGATGACGTGTTTTTGTAAATCGCTTGCATTTCTAACGGACGTAACGGGCCTAAAAATTGGCGGACGGACAGATGACGGCCGGACGCGACGGATAATTGTAAATCCACCTTTACTCGTATGGAGAAGAAATATTCTCTCTGAATTACGAGCAAACTAACACACAGGTCTACCCGAGTAGAATATTTTAGGCAGTCTAACATGGACTAAACATTTGGTTAAAGTGCTAGGTCATAACAGATGCCAGTATTTTACATTCCAAATTATTAATAAAATAGTTTTGTCTTTATGTAATTTCTATAAATATCCAATGTTACGTCATTAGTTTGTTTGACAACTTGTAACAACCAATAGCAAACCGAGTGAATAATTTAATACACAGTCTCTGCACAAAACAAACAAGGAATGATCGAAAAATATTTGTTTTGCAGAAATTGTTATATGCTTAACTAAGTTATTGTTTTACAACATTCGACAAACAAAAGAGATCATACTAAAATCCGACGATGTATAACTACCAACTTCTTGTAAATATTAAAAAACTATAACAAGTTTCGAAATATGGTTCTTTTAATGAGGATGATTATGAAATATAAGTGTACTCTAAAAATTTTTGCAAATATTGTTACCTTTCAATTTAAATATTTATTTCTGTTATAGATATACATTTGGTCTAAAATGTTAGGCCAACATAAAATTTAGCACCGGTACTAAATATTTCGAGTTTTCAAAACATTGCTCTACCAAAGTTCAAGCCTAGAAAATTTTTCATAGCATATGGGAGTGCATTTTCTTCTCCATTTAAAGTATTTATTTTCTGATGATGACGTATTGGCCTTATAACATTGGCCCAACATAAAGTTTCATACTAAATGCCAACCATTCCTTCACCAACTTATCGCATTTTTTTAAACCAACCATTGTAAATATTCACAAACTTTATGTTCCAATGGTAAAATCTTTAAAATACTTCATATCCTTTGAGATTGAATAGAAAGATTTTGTTTTTTTTTTTTTCCTTTTCGAATGTTCTTTTGTATGTTAAAGAAAATATGTTGGTTTTATAAATTAGCTGAACATAAATAGCTACACCAAAAGCCACTGTATGTATACCAACTGGTTTCCAACGTTCAACCAACGGTTTTAAAACTCTGGAATATTCTTTATAATTGTGTGTAGACTATTTTTAATAAGAAAATATAAATTTGTGCTCTGCTAATAAATTCCACAAAAATTCCGTTTTTTAATATTTAGGTTGGCTTACTCTGTTAGGTCAACACTGTATTTGTATTCCAACACAACATATAACCAGCGGTTACAAATGATTTAAAACCGTTGGCCCAACGTATGTTGATACTGAGGATATTTGATAATAATCAACGGTTGCTTTTCCAACATTTTTTCAACACTCTATCAACGAATAAAAATTACTGCAAACCAAATTTTAACACTTTTATTTTAATTATGAGTTAAACGTACGTGTGGTATGAAATTTGTAAACACAATTTTTAAATTTATTAAGTTGGATTTCGTTTGTTACATAGTATTGGTCCGACGTGATCATATTTGCTAGTACCCAGCTGTAGTCTTTATAACGTTTTTCCAGCAATCTACAACAAATAAAAAATTACAATAAACAATACTTTAACAGTTTTCTTTTAGTTAAGAGGAAAAGGTATGTGTGTAATGAAATATATGACAATTAATGCATGTTATAAAATTTATTTACTTGAAAATCAGCTGCAAGATAACGATCGCCCAACGTATTGATGTCTGCTGAAGACACGCCGTTACTCATTTTGACATTTGCCCAACACACCAGCAACTAGTAAAAAATTTACATTAACTATATTTCAACAGATTTTTTGAAAAAAAATATGAAGTTATATGACAGTTATTGAACGTTTTAGAATTATATTCATGAAATTTCCTAACTTGAATATTGGTTGTTAAATACCGTTTGGCCAGCACATTAATATTTACTAAAAACCAGCGGTTGCCTTCACAACCTTTGCTATCATTATACCAACGAATGAAAACTTACAACAAATAAAATTTTAGCGGTTTCATTTTGAATAATATGTTAAATTTTGTAAATTATTACATGTTTTCTCATTACTTTAGTTAAATTTCTTATTTTGGTTTTTTACTGGAAGACAATGTTGGGTAAGCATTATTTTAATAAAAGTTTTCCTACATAACCCATCTCCATCATCGCCAAACGAAAAACCGACGGTTGGCTTAACGCGTGTTTCCGAACGCAACAAATTTTCCAACCGTTATCCCAACGTACGTTGCTAATTGGGAAGTTGGGTGTTGAAAACGTCCAATCACTGGTAACGAAGCAGGGCTGCAGATGTTCACATAACGCATGGAAAGAAATTGAGGAAAAATTATTTTCACCAAATACCTGTCGCTCTAACATTGTTTTCGGTTAAGGTCTAGTATTCGCTGGAAAAATTCCGGGAAATAACGGAAAACCGAAATCAGGAAGGCCGGAGCCGGCGATCGAAGCTTGATATTCCGAATTACGAGTACAAATTTTGGTCTGCGATGTTTTTTTTAAAATCTATTATGTGCACATGGTAGGCCTAACTCTTCTGAAGTCGTCTGATCAGTTAGCTCTTAATTAACATGTTGAGTCCAAAGAAAGAGCATACATTTTCTGACGTGATAACTAATATAAAAGTAAAATTTAGAAAGAAATGTTTTATTTGCCCTTGAAGTGAATGTGCGGCATATCAATATAATGTTAACATTATTTAAATATAAAATTAAAATAAAATTGTTTGTTCTAAGCGGTTTATAAACAATTTATATTATAAAATTACTGAAATATAAAAAGTCTGATTTCCTGGTAGAACAACAGCTCTCTTAGTTAGAGCTGCTGATTTTGTCTCAAATTGTTTCAGTGCCTCATGTTCACATCTGCAGCTCTACCTCATGGTTACTGGATAGCACGCATTTGTGCAGAGGCATAGCTTATTAGACTGTGCCAATCATAATAACGTTATTCAGACACCACGCGTCTGTGCCTTGCCTGCCCTTGCAGAAACCCTAGACGCTTGGAGTTAAAAAAATTCAGTTACTGACCACGAAACAGGCGTTGGAGCAAATTAGCAAAAATCATTTTCACAAAATATAAACGTCTATACTCATAGTTTTATCTGAACGGAAAAACTGTAAACACATATGCAACTAATTTTTACTATAGAGCCACGATTTTACTGCGAAAATATTTTCACACGAATTTGTTTCAGTACCTTATGTGCACGTCTGCACGTCTGCTTTCATAGTCAATGATTGGATGTTTTAATTCTCTCTTGTCTTGGGTTTCTACTGGAAAATGACAGACGTATGTTGTCACAGTTGCATTACTCTTATTGGTGCAATAAAATGAGAGACATGCCTGAGCGAAGGCACGCTGACAATAGCCATGAAGCACAGCTGTCGATGTTCACGTAAAGCATTGAAACAAAGTGATGCAAAATTATTTTTCGCGACAAAATCTTGGCTATAATTAAAAAATTTCTGGGAAAGCAGATCTTTCCGCCTTGACTCGTCCAGTATAAGTCCTAGAGGAATATCTCCTAAATACGACGTACAAATGTGCTCATATTGCAAAGGGAGGCCAGATTGACCTGAGTCTTCTCTTAAGGCAAAGATTGTACCGTAGCGTACAACCATATTATTTTTAACGCGAACATTATTCCAATATCGTGATCTAATAAAAGCAACCACACTTTAAACTGTACTTTGATGCTAATAAATCAGACACGCCCGTTGTAAAAATTATTTTGGGGGTCTTCAATACGCTTAAAGACTGATTTGTCAAACAGCTGTTTGCGTAAAAATTTCAACCCGATTCGTTATATGGAAACAAAGATGCATTATTTTTTACTTTCTGTAAGGTAACACTGGGGTAGATGCCATAGTTATACAGGTGTTTTACGTTTAGCTCATTATTATTTAAACTGGTTTTAAAACATTTATAGCTCATTACTGACTATCACAAATCCCAAACGAAAATTGTACCCTCTCGTAATACTTGGCTGTACTATGTTAATTTTCTTTCAATAATCGTATACGTACATTCGCGTAAAATTCCTTAATCATTTTTAACATATGCCAATAAATTAGGTTTCAACTAGTAAACCCAAATTTAAAAAAACCATAGAAAAACACTAAACCTGTACTTTGGCTTCAGAATTTTTTTATTCTCTAAATGTGTCAGGTTTCGACAATTATTTTGCACGTTAAACACATAAAAGTAGTTAACGAGAACGTAAACTTTGAAACAAAATAAATATTTATAAATACTTCAAAGCTTTATTTATTTGTTGTCACGTCCATCTCCTAATTCTAATTTCGGTAATATTATTCTGTAAGTTTATACTTAGATCTTCGTGTGCGTCCATTTAGATTGTTTCTTAAGATCGTCGCTGCCAGATTTTAACAACTTCCCTTTCTTATGTTTTAATGTACGTGTTTACTTAAAATATGTTTTTTATAAAATACCCTGGCTTATATTACCTCGGATAATATTTTGAATATTGTCAAAGTTCCTAAACTACTTATAGAAGGCCCAAAAAAATTAAGAATGTAATGAATTAAAGAGGTATTTTCTTGAATTCGGAATACGTTATACACTTTTGAAATAAAACACATTAAAGACATTTCTACTTTATTAGGTAGTACTTGAGTTTCATTAAGTATATTTTCTTGCTGATTTCAGATATACCGAAATGTATATAAAAATATACAATGTTTCAGTAGGTGTAAGAAAATAACTTACATTCTCTTCATTTTAAATATTTTTGATAGCATTATCTAAATGCTTTCACACAGGACCATAAACGAACTACATTTAAGATTTTATCTGTTTCAACCCTACCGTATACGATTCAGTCTCAAATGATGACTTTTTATCAACTGGCGAAAATTAAAACTAAAAAAATTGATATGGGTGAAACTGTCAGAGGCATCGAGGATAATACAGCCACTTATAGAAGTTCAAGAACTGGCGTGCTGTCTTTTTATCTATGAAACTTTTAATAGAAAGTGTTTCACATAGGAAATGAACACACGAACAATATTTTAGTAATGCTTCTGAAATAGAAATCACTGAATGAAAGTGATTATATTATGAATTGTTCCTTGAAGGAAAGAAAAAAACCCATACCCACTCTTTTCAGCAAAACCGGCTATTTGTAGTAACTAAAAACTTTTCTTTCTAATGTATTAATTGTAGTACAGAAAAACTAAACAGTTTAATTTCTTAAGTCCGCGTATAAATAAATACCTTTATCACCATGAATCCAACAAAATTGGGCTGCTTATATCCTTGAAATAAATTATTTTCGTCTTGTCTTGTGCAAAAATAGTTCAGCTAGTGTAAATTTCCGGCCTGGTCAATGGATCGAGGTTTTCAATATATTACTTACTTGTTCTTTTTGTTACAATATGTCACTCTTTAGGGTTTGCCATACGGTAAACAAAACTACTTTCGACACTTTTCTCCGATAGTACTTAAAATTCATGTTTAAAGCCACTTTTTTTTACTAATCTAAGCCATAATTTCTACTGAATTACTGATTTTGTTGCCGATGTAATGCATAGTTTTCTCGGTATTTAATAGTAGGCATTGAAATTATATTAAATATTCGTATCTCTATGTGGGTGTCATACAACCGCGCGCAGGTTAGTTAATACCCTTTTGCAAATAATCACCTTAAACTTAAGTAAGTGGCACGTTACTTAAACGTTTACAATACGGGTTTGTGATTTTTACCTCAGCGGAAACGAATTTATCGTTTCGTACATATGAATAAAGTTTTAAGTTCAATGCCAAGAATCTATACAATATTTCTATCCTTTTTACAAGCAAAAATATCTTCGAAATATTTTTTTCTCTATGGTTAGGAAATAATTAAGATACAATATCCGAAAAAATTATTACTTTTAATATTGAAAAATTATTGAAGTTTTATCTCTTTCAGTACGGAGTTCTAATAACGTTACATAAAATAGAAAGATCGAACGTCTGCTGTTTGTGTTAAGTTTTAATCAGTATGTACTTTGAAAACGTTTGCTTAAAATATTTCTAAGTTTTAAAAATCCTTTGACTTGATATTTTGTTAATGTCCTCACTTTACTTGTAAATATTCACTTAATGTATATATTGACTATGATAAAAATATTAGTATGTGTTCAAATTAAACATATTGTTGAGATTATGGAATATTCTGAGTTAAATGGAGATTTATACCAACACAATGTACTGTAAAATTCAATATATGTTTAGGTAATTTTAGATACAAAACAACTCCCGGCCTACTTACACAAAGACATGAAAATGAAGGATACATCAGGCAAGGAATACACGAGTAAATTTTCACGTGCAAATTACCAGTAAGTGATAATCAGAAACTTACGTTGTCTAATATTTACAGTCTATTAAAATGAATAAGCATTACAAAGAAAAAACTCAACTTAAAGAACTGACCTTAGATTATGAGAAAGAGACTAAAATTATTGAGCAAGAATTCAGAAGTTACAAGTATAAAACTTCTAAAATACGTAATATAAATGACCGCCATGTATAAACAGACCAAGGGCCAACTATAAAGTATGTACAAAATATGATTCTGTTTGAAACAATCTTACAAGATGTATTGCCTTTATATGACCGAAATACTGTTTGGAAGACTGTTTCAAATCTAAAAAACTTAAAGCATGTTTTAGTGGTAACAAAAATTAGGCACTTGGTCTGTTTATGCATAACACCTAACACCATCCCAATAATCTTAAAATTATCTTTGTTCTTATTAAATTATGGAATCGAATAAACATTTTGTATGAATGGAGATGAATTCAGCGATAAAAATAAAAAAAAAATAAAATCAACGTGTTAGGTTTAAAGCGGTGTATGAGGTATACCCAGATCAATATAATTTATGGAACATCGAACTTTCAATTTGCGTTACTAAAATGAGAAAAATATCACGCATGTTTGACGTTTATATATATATATATATATATATATATATATATATATATATATGTAAATAAAATTTAAGATTACGAAGACTGTGAATGCGAGAGGTACTGCCGCAAATACAAAATGTTAATAAAAACGTATCGAGATTCTTTTCGAAGTATTCTGGGAAAAAATAATTATTTTGGAAACCTGACAATTTTATATCCATATTTATAGTAAATATGTCCCGTTTTAACAGTTTAATTAAAGGTGCGATACACGTGTTTAAGCCGGATATGGTCTGTGAAAACATGACCCAAAGTAGTGTTTTTTTTTTAATTTAGTCTTACTTGGGATGTTTGTGCTTACATAAAAAATTAAGTTGCCGTTTGATAAACAATAAAAACTATTTCAACTCAGCGAGAATAAGCGTTTTGTAGGTTCCAACTACATACATATTTGGTGCTGTGTTCTGAAACAGAGAAATAAACTTAAGCATTTTCATAAATCTCCATTTAAACAATGAGTTTAAATCAACTAAAACTGTGTAAACAGTTGTTTGAATGCTTTTGACATAAACAAAATATTTTGTCAGATAATTATTCCATCTATCAAATTGTTTTAACATACTAAGCGTTTTATATCTGGCCATTATATTCAATGCTGAAACGGTTTAACACTTAAACCAATTTTAAGCGATTTTAAATACGCACCTGCAATGCGAAAAAATAAAATAATCATTACTATATGAACAAGCAGAACTCCAGAGTGAAAGAATATAAAATAAAGACTAAAACCCATAATTAAAGCAAAAGTATACGATTTAAAATAACAGACAACTTAAGAAAAGCAGAATAAAAGTTCGACAGCTGAGTCAATATAATTAATCTGCATTGAAATTTCTCTTACGTTAAGAAATTCTATCTACTATTCAAACGATTATAGAGAAGTCTGCCTTTATGTATTTGAATACAGAAAATTATAACTATTTAATTTTGTTCAGTACATAAAAAAGCAGGCAAATATCTTGGAAAGGTAGTTATGATTTTATTTTTTTAAACGTTTTGACATTCCAAATTAGATAATTTGCGCAATAAATGTTTATACACGTGTGCTTGCGCGCATGAATGTGGTTGTGGGTGTGTGTATGCGTGTAGCTTTGCCTACAATACTCTTGCGACTGAAGTAGATGTATGTTAAGACGATAAATTAAGAATCAGTATAGGAACCCGTAAATTTCACTGGTTCCACAACCGTCCATCATAACTCAACAGTCCAGTGTACGTACACACTGTCGGCAGCAACTTGTCCATTGGCTGCTGCTGCGGTGAATGGTATCACAGTAAGCATTGAGTATTCTTGCGTTGGTAGGTAAATACATATTTTGCGAGCGTAATGGCCAGCATGTAAGAATCACTGTTCTGCGTATATAGAGTGCGTAGTAGATAAATAAACGCTGAAAACATCAATTGATATCTACTTTTTTTCGATGCCAGTATGGATAAAATACTCAATGAAAAATCCTAGATAATGGTATTTTCCAACTTTATGAGTAAATATTTATCCAGAATTACTAATTCGTTACGCGTGATCTCTTGCGCCGCTGTTAAATGGACGAGGTTCCGGTGTCAGAGATTGTGCCTCAGAAGTTCGTAGCACAGGAAAGAATTTTGTTTAAAACGTTGGCAATAACTATTGTCTAGGATTGCTATTGTTTAACTTTCGCAAATTGCTTTCAAGAAACCTACAGTAATAGATTAATCCTTTTAGCGTTGAATTATGTACCACGCCTTCTTAAGCACCGACCATTTGTCCGTTAGCTGCTACTAACTGTAACAGCAGTCAATGAACGAATAGTTGGGACTTAAGGTTGAAGTAGGGTCAAAGCCCTAATAGTTCTACAACCATTAATACAATAAGTGCATAGCTCCATAAAATTGCTCCAGGAACTGCCAGAATAATCGAACGAAGGTACTGCAACCTACCGGACGCTCAGGAACTATGTAGCGCTAGGGAAAATAACGTAGCCTGCGTGGATGTAATTCGAACTACGTCTGACTTTGCTTCTGTCTTAAGGGCGCTGCCTAACTTAGAGCTCTGGCTGCAGCAAGGATATGGTTTTACACGTTAAATTATATTCGGTAGGGTTCAGTTGCATTTTGTTGTGTTATTTTTGGACAGAAACAATTTTCTGCATTAAAAAAAGTAAAATAGGCCCTACTGCTAAATTAATAACATTTCAGGGGAAATAATTGTGCATAGACAGTTTCGAACGTTTTCTGTGCTTAAATATGCTTTTGTGTTCGCAGGTTTCCAGGTATTGAAACAAGTGCCTAGAAGATCCTTTAGCAATATGTGAGGGACCGAGATGAATAAAAAGTCAGTTGTGGTGTATATATAGCTGCAAAATGTACTGAGCCACATCGAATATAACTTAACATGTAAATCCCTATACTTACTGCCACCTTGGCTCTGAGGTAGGCAACGTCCTTAGAATGTGTAGGACATTGGATTCCAGCATGCGGGTCACTGAACTGGTGAATTATTCATTTCCGTAGCTATTGGTTCAGGGTACTCAAGGAATAGTTTAATACACACTGACCGAATCGCGAGAGTGAGTCACACGAACATTATTTCAAAATATATCTTCACCTCAAACGAACCCGCGAAATTTCCGGGTCACCAGATTTAAGCTATTTAATCTCTAAATCGTTTCAAAGAAGCATGAGTGAGACAGTAAAATGGTCACACAAAACTGACCGAGATCAACTCTTGTCAAAACGTGTAACTTCAACCCATAACAAATCCCACACGTAGGGCAGTACAACATTTGTGTTTTTCTCGACAATAGACAAGACTGCAAGCTTATGTTAGATTGACGTTTCTCATTGGCCAGTAATTTTGTGGACCTGCATGCCGCAGGATTGCTTCTAGTCAATAGCTAAAATCCAATTGTTGAGTGATCAATATCGCGTAAGGTATTTACGCAAAAGTCATGTGTCTGTCATCACATAACGGCTCGTACCCAACGCATTTGCAGACCGTACTTTAGTATTTACGTGGAATTACATTCTAGGTTACCACCAAATAATAATGCTAATTTTTCATTCCCGTACCCATACGGAATCTTGCCACGCAAAAATAAATACTGAACAACCAAACAAATTAACACAGCTATCTGAGTAATCTATAATCTAACATCTGTTCCAACACAATTACTTTGTTGAAAACCAAACTGTACACAAAACTTGATGAAACAACTATGACATTACAGACATTAGACTAGACAACACAACGATATCGCTTAAGCCGCTTTTACAGAAACTCTCAGATTTACTAACCAGTATATGCCGGACGTTCGAAAACTTAGTTTTTTTATAGGCTGATTAAATCAATGTATCAATCGATTCCCCCGGCTGGAAACTATTGAGGATGCGGTGGACCTGTCTCGTAAAACCAATCAATGACTTGCTTAACGTAGCCAAAGTAAATAACGAGCGAAATCAACACGTTTTTATACATGTCCAGCGTCTTACTTAAGGAATTATGAGGCACTGGAGTGAGTCAATATTCTTTGTAATGGAACAATAGGTTTCTGGAAGTATTTAAACGAAGAATTTGTGTCAGCAGGCGAATTTCAAAAGAGCGCGAAGAAGTATAAATGTGTTGGTGTAAGTGAGAGAATCCTTCGATATCAATTAGTGTAGAACAAACAGTTCGTTGTCATCGATGGATATTTCCGAAGACACTGCTAGTCATAGAAGCTTTCTGAAACAATCATATCGCGATGATTCGTAAGTTGCCTTTTTCTCCCGTCTTCAAAGAGGACGCGGTTGGTGCTGTGGCTGGGGGACTCGCCTACAACCAAGGTGTACGGGTTCGATTCTCGGCGGCCGTCGGTCCTCAAATTTTTGCACGGTGGAATTGTGCCGGACGATGCCGCTGATTGGTGGGTTTTCTCTGGGATCTCCCGCTTTCCCTACCCGTTCATTCCGGCGCCGTTCCATACCCACATCTCATCATCCCTCACAAGCTCTAATAACCAAGATGTTAAGTGTTGACCATAATCTCTTCAATCAATCAGACATGATCAAAGTGCCGTTTGTACGAACATTTTACTGAACTTGAGTAGTTGCAGTCTTTCGCAGCTACTCTAACAACCCTAATTCTGTAAGAACTAACAATGGTTGCCCAAAGAAAACGATTTCACTTATAACAACTTAAATGAAACTTTGTAAAAAAATAACAGTTACCATTCAAAATCCAATGTTTACATCCAAAGTTACTGAAATGTCGCAACATCTACTTACAGTCCGGTCCATCCTAACGATAGCTTCTTGTCGGTGATCGATGAAGCGAAAACCGTCACAGCTCTACTCCCTGTCCGGGACATAAACCTAACTGACTTTATTTGTCCTTATTTTCCCAGTCATTTAACACGTCCTATGTGTTACATGCCTAACTCCCGGAAAATTACAGCTTATTTTATTTTTCCCCCCTTCTCTCTCGACGTCCCCGTCGCTCGGGCTAGGAGGTTCACGGTAGGGGGAGGGTGATAGAGTTGTGTGCGTGTGTGCGTGTGGGGGTGGATTTACAAGGGCGTGCGTGTTTGCCAGATCCAATTCTCCCCTATGCTACGTCTTCGCTCCCTTTTTGCGGCCAGGCGAGGCTCGCGACACATTTTTCCAGCCCATCTAGTGCAGGCGCAGTGCATGCGATGGTCCGTAGGGGGAGGGTGGTTGAAGGGAAGGGGCCGCTGTCCGACACAAGGGATCCTTCCAGAGACAATGCAACGATTGATTTACTTCCCTCATGCTTCGGTGCATTCGTTTTCTGTTTGCAGGACTCGCCGAGAATAAGAAAGTGTTCGGGAGGAATGAGGGGAAAAAAGGGAAAAGAAAAGAAAAAGACGCGTGATGTGCGGTCGTTCGTTCGCTACCAATGTTCCTGTGTATTTTGGGATAAGTGAGACTTTACATGTCTCGAAACTAGCAATGGCTTGAGAAATCTAATAACCCGTTCGCTTGTGGTTATCCCAATGAAAAAAAGCTCAGAAAGCAGTTAGGTTTTATTAAATTGTATGAATTTATTACATCAAACAAATAAAATTAAATTGATGGTTGAAGTCTTAACAAACATGTTAACGATTATCCCTTTACTCTTGGTAATAGTCATGGAATGCAACATTACAGTACCGTCATGTGTAGCTACTTTGACTGCAGGGGTAACACTGACCGACTCAAGAAATATGTTTTGGGCCACTTTAATGAATAAATAAATACGTATAGTTAAGTATTTAAACTTGTATGTTTGATCTATTGAGATAACGTTTGTCGTTACCTTACCAAATGCCATACAACTAATAATTTGAGTCGGTCAATACTACCCTTGCAGTCAAAATATCCACATATGACGGTACGTAACATATTGACACGTACACATGTATTACTAATGTATGTATGTAGATATTGTTCCTAAAACATCATTTCGCCACCTCTTCGAAGAAATATAACACATGTAAAAATTCTACTTTGAAAGTTCAGAAGTGGTTTAAACCGTTATCTTTCAAATGGAGTTAAGATGATATTCTATACAAACGTGCTAAAATTAAGGGCAAATTCGAAGGTACTTGATCAAGAAAGTTCTGTTACGTTTGAAAATATGGACCTTTCACACTATAAAATGTAATGTTCGCAAGGCCTGTATAATATTTACAAACGTACTGGAGTACTTGTAAACTTCAAAATTTATTCACGTATTAGTGCTACTGAATATCGTAGTGTCACGAGACCATCAGTGCTCAAACGAGACTGATAAAATCAGGAATCTTCTAAAACAATACGACAAACTACAGAGAGTTATTCACAGTAAAAAAAATTGTGGTAAATTTACTCGACATGTAATGGAAGCTAACTACCTCTACAAGTGAGGGGAAATTACTCAACACGTGTTAAGGAAAGTTACTCAACTGGTAATGTAATTTTTCATTACATATTATTGGCGCAAGCACTCTAGGACAATTTGACATAACGCGCGAGCAAAACTTCCGAGTGATTTGTGTGGCGAATACACTATCTTGCGGAAATTTCCACACATATTCGGAAATCATATTTCCCTCTCAAGGTTGGGGAATATTACCATATATATGATGAGTAACATTACTAACTTTTTTTACAGTGGAAAAGTGAGGTAGATATAATGCAACATACAGTCCTACAAAATATATTAAATGATATATTCCCTCTTGGAAAAATGTGTTTGAAATTTATATTGAAATAATATTGGAAACAACTTAACTATAAGAAAAGTTGTTTCTTACACTGATTTATGCTAACTAGATTATATTCTTGCGAAAAAAACTATTCTGGAATCGTTAACACTTCTTGAAAATATCAGCGGTGGTTACCTTTTCGTTACTCACCACTTCATTTTCCATAAGCTTGTGTAAACATTGGGAGCTATGTTTTTGAATGAGTGGTTCTAATGAACAATAAGTTTTCTTGTTGAAAATGACGAGCATTCATACCTTGCCAAAGAAACGGGCACCATGCAATGCAAAAAAAAAAAAACTGCTTCTACTGGCAGGGACGTATAAAATAGTTGTACAGTACTTGCGTCGTTCACTCAAGGAAAAGAATAGTAAGTCAACAAATTCACTTTCAGTAAACCTCGAAAGCGTACATCAAGCGTGTTCACGTTGTGCATAATGTTCTACTTGTACGACATAGTCGTAGGTTTATTGACGTTGGGGCCGCGGTGGCCGATAGGTCAGACCTCTCGCCTCCCACCAAGGCGATCCGGGTTAGATTCCCGGTGGGGTCGGTCCCCGGATTTTCTTATGTGGGAATCGTGCCAGACGATGCCGCTGGTCGGCGGGTTTTCTCGGGATCTCCCGTTTCCCCTGCCCATTCGTTCCGGCATTGCTCCATACTCACATCAAGTCATCTCTCACCAGCGCTAAAGACCTCGCTGTTAACCGCTGACTTAAATCTCTCACTCTCACTTTATATAGACGTTATTGTGACCGCATTTTACGCTTGTAAAAATTTTTATATCTCTCAGTCTTCTCGCAGCAGCATGTCAAAGTAAAAATTTTCAAGGTATGGCGACATACAATTAACTAAAACCAAGTGACTTAACGGGAATGAAATATTTACACTGAAACTTGATACTATGGGCCATATGCTAAAACTTTTGAAAACACTCAAAGAAATCACTTTGTACTTTTAAAAAATTGTCACATATTAAGACAATATTCATTATTCTAATAATTTCTTACAAAATTCGAAGGAATTTAATTGTGTGTTATAAATCTTTTAGCGTATGACATGTAGCTGTTACACTATTTGACTGAACCATTAAGAATCCCGGTATAGTAATATTTAATGCCTTTTATTGGTCTGCAGACAGTTACGATGTGTCAGACTATATCACCCAATCATACTTGTCACAAGAAACTACAGTGTTTACAAGGGTTCAATAAGGGCACGGTATACCGCATTTTTCATCATCATTATTTTATTTTTTATTTGTACCAGCAATTTTTTTCTTATTTTAGACACAAAATTTGACTAAATTTGCTCTTATGAAATTATTTATCTCTCATAGTTTTCGCGTAATGGCTTGTTAAAGTCATACTTTGCATGTTTCCGTTTTAACGATTACACTAAAACCATCTTATATACCAAACTCAAAAAAATCACAGTGGATAAAGATATTGCAGGCTACAATGACATGCTCATAAAACTAAATAATAAAAATTATTTGTATTTAAAAAAAAATTATTGAATTTTTTAAATTTTTATTTTCAGTTTCAGAAATTTTTTAAAATTCAAATAATTTTTATTCTTTAATTTTATGATAATGTCATTGTAGCCTGTAATGTCTTTCTCCGCTGTGATTTTTTTTAGTTTGGTAAATCAGTTGGTTTTAGTGTAGTCGTTAAAACGGAAACATGCAAAATATGACTTTAACAAGCCATTACGCGAAAACTATGAGAGATAAACAGATTTCACAAGAGCCAAATTTAGTCACATTTTGTGTCTAAAATAAGAAAACAAATATCTGGCACAAATTAAAAATATAAAAATGGTGACGAAATTGCGGTAGACCGCGCCCTTAAAACAAAAAAAAATTGTCGCGGTATACAGTCATTTCTATGTCTACTGCCCTGTAAATACATAGTAGCAAAAGTCAGGTAACTATAGACACAGGTGTAAATAACATCAACATTGGTGCTTTGATTAAACAAATTCAGGAACGAACGACGTGGTAACTAGAGGAATTCAGAAAGGCATTGAACAAGCCTAAAATAAATCATAGCCTGTTTAGCTGAGCTTCCTTAGTAGCTGGGAAAGCATTTTAACATTTCCATCCCTATGTTTAAATGCAGTTTCTTTGTTTTATGAACTGGCTTCTAACTCTCCATTATAATGCTTCCAAGAAGTTACTAAGAAAATTAACAATACTAACAGCTCTGCCAAAAATGGCTTCCAAATGAATCATAGACCTAGACATATTCACAGTAGTGATGATTTTTCCTGGCAGGCATGTGAGCGACGTCGCCATTGCGTAAGCCAGGGAAAGTAAGATAAGAAATATTGGTCAGCACTTAAGAGCGATGTGTTCGGAGATGTTAAATGTGGCATGAGTTGATTATGGAGAAGCTATTAGATGCAAAGGCTTAGAGAAAGTAGGGTTCTCCTAAAAGACCCTCCGGTCCGAAAGTAATTTCCTCCACATTTCTGACATACGAAACTCGGGAGTGACCCCACTCGGGATCGAATCCAAATCGTAAGGGTTAGAGGCGAGTGGTCTGACCAAAACACAACAGCGAACCCCGAAAACCAGGAAGAGTGCCGTGTCTACAACTGCAGTCAGGACAACAATCCAAAAATATACTTCTGGTAAAGGGATAGCGGTATGTAGCGATTATCAAGTCAGTGTAAACCATCTAAGTGATACTGGTAATAGCAACTTAAATGAAATGGATTTAATTAGTATTTAATTAGTGGACCAAAATGTAATGAGTTAGCAAGTCTAGTAACTGTAGTCGATGCTTTATTGGGGGCAGTGAAGTCCCCTACCACGTGTTCATGATGACGGGCTTACACCGCTTCCATTGAAACAGGCTCACACTTCGCCATAGCCCTATAACCTCATAAGCGGGAGTGTCAGATAATTACAGGTATTTTTTTTAGTTTTCGAGCCATAACATTTATTCAAGTTGTTTTATCAAAATTTTCTCTTTGACTTAACATAATATAGGCCTATTATTGACAAACTGCTTGGCATAAATATAAATGGAATCTTACATTAATCTGTCGTTGCAAGGGAATTGTAGGTTAACTCTCAAGAATGATAACAAGTTTAAAATAAGATGAACATATAGCACTATTGTGATCTCCAAAATTCAGCACAAATACCTCCTATGGCTCAACATTGCTGCAATTGCCAAAAATGTTTAAAAACAGAAGTTATTGCAGAAAATCGATAAATATAATTAAGCATCTAAGATTCCCTCTTAAGGCCGTATTTACACACTGGCCCAATAAATTGTGCCAATCTAGGAAGGATTTAAGGCCAATGGCCTAGGAACGGCCAGTCTTAATTTAAACACTGGTCCAATCATGTTTGGCCAGTCGTCTCACAAATTCTGATCCAAGGCATCGGAAAATGTATTATAGATGAGGCAATTGCTGCAGTAATATTCATTGACTTTCACGCTATGTGTACATTCGGAGAACATTGTAAGAATTTTTTTTCATTCTCATGCATCTGTTGCAGCATTTGTTTCTTCACTGATCCATTTTAAGTTTTAATTTCCCGCTCTAACTACCAAGCGACAAAAACACGCAACACCAACGAATGAACCGCAGTGTAAACAATTTTCAAGTCAACGCCAATGCGTACGCCAATCACTTTTATTTTGGACGAAAAACCAACGGTGAATGGCCAAAGCCTTTAACTCATACCCAACGTTCCAAGATTGGCCAAGAACCAGTTACACATTGATAGATTCCTTCCAAGGTCCTGTGTTGGGCCAATGTGTAAATCCAACCTAAGGAAAAAAGTTCCTTCAACTAGTACTCTATAGATACGTTTCTCTTATCGCCGTCACTTAGGTAAATAAATATGTAAATACAGCAGGCCATGACAAAGTTGGCAGTAATTTCTGAAGTGTTGAAAACGGTGTACATATGAGCGGAATGTCCAGTGAGCAATAAGGTTTCGATGATCTTCTAGAAGAGTGGGACTAAAGGAATTCTAGAGAAAGTGATAGCAGAGTATGAATCGTAAGTTGTAATAACCTGAATGCTAAAAGAATATGATATTGGGAGAATATTTTACTAATGTTACATATCTATAGTAAGTTGATGTAGGTCTAAATTCGTTAAATTATACTTAATATCCAGACAAATATTAATAAACTCTTTTATGGGTGAGAAATATTAAACTATAGATCGATATATTTGCATCCCTACACTCGGGAAGATTTTTGGGACTGGTAGACGGGTATCATTTATTTCATATTCTGGTTATTTACTACTACTCGATTTCAGCACATGTGTACAGCATGTTGATCGATGTTCTGAACTATTGAACAAAAAGAAAGTGTTCAAGCCGTTGCCTACATGTGAACAAAAAAACACCTAACATGATAGCGACAAAGTTGTAAGCCTGCTCAAGTGAAAGAATGGTGAACATTATTACAGTAAGTAAATTTATATAATAATGTCTTAAAGGCAAGTTTAAATTTATAGTAAAACTAAAAATGTAAATGAAAAGGAATAAACGATATTTTATTTAACGCTGTTTTCGATATATAGTGAAAATTTTAATTCGTAATCAGAAATTTCATTTGCAGACATGTCGCTTACCAGTTGAGCTAAGCTTTAAGTTGCAATATATAAAGCCATTTTCCACATGTAATTTCTGCCTGAATATTTTTTCGGGGATTTATTTAAAGCTTGTGTATATATTTGACTGTAAGTCATACGTGTGCCTTCATGTTATGTTTCGTATATAAAATCCCAGCGACTGTAGTACATTTCATGCGTTATTAAAGCTGCACCCAAATTACCTTCAAGTATATACATAACCGTTATTGGCATCGTCAGTGACGTCACCAAGTGTATAATAGCATTGTCCGAATTTTGAAAATACATTGACGTCCTACACTAGATAAGTACCCGAAGTTGATTATTTCTTGGGTGTTTCAGCATTATAGCTTCTGCAGACATATTGATTTGAGCTGATTATGTTGTTTTGTAAAGGTTATGTAATACTTCAGATAAAACATCAGTAAGTATTTTCGAACTGTATTTATGATATAGCCCGTGTAAACAAATGTGTTCGATTAACTTTTCCTTATACGCTGGAAATGTTTTCCGGAAAACTTTAATGAATTTTTTAAAAATGTCTTATTACATTAATTTTATATTTTGTCAATTCTGTTTGATTTTATTATTTTGTAAAACATTTTAAGTATAGGCCTATTTTTAATAAATCCATTTTTATCTTTATATTCTGTTATAGTTTCTGAAATGCCTACTGCCACCAGAGTTTACTGTGAAAAGGTGTTGATAAGTCCGAATAATCTCAACAAGTACAAACCAGATGCTGGTAAGCTTATGTGCGTACTTACCGAGTGCATCCTGACTATTCAGGTTAAACCTAAGATATAATATCTATATCCACATAACTACATAGTGCTGCAAAAAGAACGCAAGTTACGTTCTCCACAATTTAAATGTTGCCAATATCGAAGAGATTGAAGCTTAACTAAAAAACAAGAAAAAAAAACTTAACTAATCTCAGTGAAAAATCCTAGGTGATAACCGGATGTATTTACGCTAATACTAATGTCATCCGTCTTTTAAAATAATATTAGCTTTGCGCCCAAACCTGAATTTTTTACGCCGATAGCACTATATTAGTGTTTTACCCGTTCAGTATTCGATAGATTAGGGTATTTTAAAATAAGTTTTGTTGCTAATTTTATTGAACAATTAATTTGTAAAAACATTGCCTTCATTTATTTTTAATGATGATCTGTAAAACTTAATTTTCAGCCCAACAATTCAAAGCGTTCAAAAAAAAATTTTAAGAATATGTTTTATAAGTTATTATACTTTATCGTTAACATTTCACAAAACCAAAACCGAAAACCAATTGCAATGGAACAGGATGATCCTTGATCTAGCATGTACCGTAAATAAGTGTTTCATATTTTTCCCATCAGTCACTGTACCCTAATGTATTATAATAAAACTTAACTCCAAAGGAACAAAATTTGTTAAATTATTTCCTGTCATGGACAAGGCCGATTTTCTTGTCAGAAACACTGCGTGTCTAATATATACCTGTAATTTAAAATGACAAAAGTTTAGTCATTCTAATGAGCCGTCAACGGAATTATCCTAGGGGTTTGCATAGCAGTCTTGCCGAATCATACGTCACGATAACTGTGATACTGTAAAGGAAATCGGTCCCAGCCATGATGACGACCGCAATTATCCGTGATTACACATTGGTGTGACGAGACAGGTAATAACAGCAGCACGAATTCAGACAGTGCATGTTCAAATCGATTTCAGAGTTGCTTGCGTGAAATTAGCAAATTAAATAGAGCAGAAGTCGACCAGCTGGTACTGTAATCTTCTTGACAGTTCGCAACATCTTTATATTATACTAGCTATTGCTTTGTTTGCGTGTTTTTCATGAATAATGCCTTTTCGAGGCATGCAAAACTTCAATCTAAGCACTCCAAATCATCTTTCGTAATTCGTAAAAGTGTGTACTTTGAAATTTCTGTATATTTTTAAAAACTAAAGTTTCCCATAACATGTTCGTAACTTGAAATTTCATACGTGTTATAATGTGAGTATTGATAATAATATTAAAAGTGAAAAATTACGCTAATTTTTAAAACTAAAAATAAAATCGAAAATTCAAAATAGAGGAAAATTATATTAAGGGTCATTAATAACCGGTTTATAAACAATTTGATAGAGAAAACATTCACTAACTATTTAACGAACCCCTTCCTCTACATAAAAATTTTTTTTCGTCAGAAACCTTAGGGATTTCGTGCACAGAAACTTACCAAAGTAGAATCACAAGCGAATGAATAGTATAGGAACACATAGTTTACAAAGAGACACACATTAATTCATAAATGCATATATATAGATAAAGTAGTATTGCTTAATTAACCTGTTACCCTAATGATGGATCAAATTTTCCCAGTTTATTGTATTTTTATGAATTTTTAAGACTTGGTTCTAGGTACGGCAGACAAGTAGTGTCATACAGAAATTCAAGCGGCCTTCCTACCTACGCTTGAAATGTGTTTCAGCAAGCTGCGATTATTACCTGTTTTGACGAACCTACTTAAATGTCATTGCACTTGTTTATCTACGAATAGAACACACAGTTTACACTACGGAGCAATAACTTTACAAATTCAGCTTACGTTTCAGATACAACTTCTGGCTGCTTACAGATGGTTTACACTGACTTGATAATCGCTCCATACCGCTATCCATTTACCAGAAGTATATTTTTGGATTGTTGTCCTGACTGCAGTTGTAGACACGGTACTTTTCCTGGTTTTCGGGGTTCGCTGTTGTGTATTGGTCAGACCACTCGCCTCTAACCCTAACGATTTGGATTCGATTCCGAGTGGGGTCACTCCCGAGTTTTGTATGTCAGAAATGTGGAGGAAATTACTCGGACCGGAAGGTCTTTTAGGAGAACTCTACTTTCTCTAAGCCTTTGCATCTAATCGCTTCTCCATAATCAACTCATGCCACATTTACCATCTCCGAACACATCGCTCTTAAGGCTGTTCAAGGGCCTCGGGCATGTAATGAAAGCCAATGTAAAGTAAGGAATTCATAATGTATATGTAGCAAGTATGTGTTTAGTACCTATTTAATAAAGTTTCGGGACTAAAATAGCTTTCGTTTAATTTATTTTAATGAGAATGCTGTCCTAATATAATTCATACAAATCAGAACTATTTTCTTTCCTTT
>PNEQ01067699.1:0-28087 GCA_003012365.1 Medauroidea extradentata | reverse complement strand
GAACGGGCTAGCGATGTGATTTACACTTCAGTTGGATACTTATACAAATGTCTAAGATGTAAATTTAAAATATTTCAAAATTCGACACCCAAAAGGGTGAAAAAACACAAAATTTGTTTTCCATCAACCCACGATATCTATCTAACCAGTAGCGATATTGAGGTGGTGTTCGCGTCAGAGAGATGCTTACGTAAATATTAAAAAAAAAATATGTATGTATTTTTTTTATTTGTAAGAAACGAAATTATTAAGAATAAAACCTAGTTGGTCAAGTATCAAGGCAGACGATCCGAAAAGCAGGAACGAGAAGCGAGAAACAACTTATACAGGAGTTTCACTACAGTAACCTATCGAGACGTAGTGTTGTACAACCTCTATGAGCCCAGGACACAGATATATATATTTTTATTTTCAATAAATTTTATTTTCATGAATTATTTCGACGTTACGTGACGCAGTTGTTTGTCACTCAGGTCTAAATTCCGGGAGGTTCTGGGCTCGAATTCCGTTAAAAGCTGCGTGCAAACGTTCAATTCTGACACATAAAAACTACAAGGCAGATCGAATTAGTGCAAATTACATGTAGTTTTTAAAAGGGGTAAAATTGCAGTTCGCTTTCCACTTAGGTTCCTCTACAATATCAGCTGACATATCGTCGGTATACTGCCAAAAGTGATTGAGTCATAAATGCTATTTCGTTTAAAAACAGTATTAAATTGTAGATATTAACAAAAAAGTGGTATGTTATTATACTGTGACACAACAGTACGAAACGACGAATAGACTTTAAACTTGGGCAATTGTTCGTGAACAACATATACATATTCCTAGCATTTTTATAATTTTATCTCATTTTGACATTGTCACTTTTGGCAGTAAACCGACGATATAACATCTCACTTATCTCAGGTTTGGGGCACCAAATACGTTCCTGCGAAACCTTTACCCTCTGAAACTTTGTAATGTCAATAAAGTTAAAGTGAATATTTTGACAATATATAATTGAGGGCACCGTCACCAATGGTTGTGCACAGGGTAAACAGATGTTCCTCATTCGATTAAACACTTACCTTAGATGTCTGTAACTACCCCAGAACGTCAAATTGGCAGTTTTATAAATAAGGCCCAGGCGAAGTCGCTGTTAGTGGCAGGGACAAACTTAAGACTGCTTTTCGCGTGGACAGCAATAGCTACTTATCCTTCTGCAGAATTAGTTCAACTAGCCGCTTGGACATTCTAACACTTGATGAATGAAGTACCAATCTTGTGTACAAAGAGGTTTTTTCAATTAAAGTAAATATTATCAGTTACGAATAATATTCGCGAGCAAAGCCGCGGGGGACTGCTAGTAACATATAAGTGTCAAAACTTTGCAGCGTAATTTTGATATGAGTATTAGGTAGCAATAAAAAAAATATTTTCGAAATCACTGCAAAACTCCGTAACACGGCCTTAAGGTGCCCGCCTGGTGGCCGTGTGTTTGTGTGAGTGAGGCACGGTGCCAAGGGCGATGTTGACCGGCTCATCTGTTGTGGTATCGCCTCTGCCGTAAGACACTGACACAGCGTGCAGAGGTATCGTAGATCACTCGCCTGACTGACACTTTCAGTGGTGACCCCATCTTTTATTGGTGGAAAGTTTTAAG
Organism: Medauroidea extradentata; assembly: GCA_003012365.1. Classification (NCBI taxonomy): domain Eukaryota; kingdom Metazoa; phylum Arthropoda; class Insecta; order Phasmatodea; family Phasmatidae; genus Medauroidea; species Medauroidea extradentata. The sequence goes on along the minus strand of PNEQ01067699.1, from coordinate 26,442 downwards.
AAAAAGTTCAACACACCTCTCTATTGTAGTTTCATTCGAATCTCATGAGTAGTTGTTTAGTCATAATAGATTGAAAAAGTCATTTTTAGCCATTTTGAAGGGCTCCGAAATGATTTTTCTAACTAACGTGAGGTTTTGAAGCAACCATTCCGAAATCGTTTGAAGTGTTTGTTCTTTTTGTAAATGCACACATTAGAAACATGCTGAGAAGAATCTTAGAAACAAGTGTTTTGCTAGGATGCTGCAACGCTGTTTACATAGCAGGTAGGCGGCCGCCTTAATAGCAGGGCTCTAAACACTTCAGAGGGTGATATGATACAAGAATTGAAACCACGACGAAATGCAAGAGCGGGGGAAACGAGAGCACTCCGGTAAAACCCGCCGATAAACAACAAAAACCTGATTTTTCAAAACTGCGTGTCAAAATTTCGGGCAACAATCCTGACAATTGGAGGAGTAAAACATGTTTTATTGAACATAGGCAAGAAAACGCACCATTACTGTACTACAGGTCTGATTGTTTACATTGCATGGCGCGCGGGCAGGATCACGTTACTGCTGAATACTACATCGAATCACGCCTAGCTTCCAATTAAAGTTTGTCAATAACAGCCGCAATGGCATTATACTGTAACACGATTCACCCCGCAAGTTACTCACTACTACATCATGTAAGTTACTGCGAAACACAGTGCTGAAATAGTGCATTACCGGACCTATGTTCACATTATATCTTTCGTTCTTCAAGTTGTAAGGATTGTTTAACCAAGAGATTGACGTGCAATTTTCAAACAATCTGTGCACAAAATTAAATAGTACCTGGCCATAAGATAGTGCTGCATGACCTTACCTAGAAACAGATTATCCGTTGCATTTTTATTGTTGTGAATAGGGATGTGAAAAATTCGCCTCTCCTTCTGGACACTAACTAGAATTGAGACAAAAATTTAAGAGCCCTATACAGATCGTGCTAGATGCCACGTCTGAGGTACGGAAGCAGGCAGGCGATAAGAGCTAGTCTGGCTCTTGCTTCAACAGCCATCTCGCCTTTATGTGCTTGGCGCGAAAACGGCGTGCAGTGTTTCGGTCGTTGGCTTTTTCCTATGGGACTTAAAGCGATGACTTTTTTTTTTTTTTGGAAAGTGCGTAGTAAAGTCTAGTGCGTGAGTCTCTATTTTTGTTTTACGATTCCGGTTGGTATTTCGTACATAACAGCAGTCTGGAAAAGTTTTTTTTTTGTTTTAGGTGTTTTTAAGCATGGTATATAAAGAGCAAAAACAGATAGGCATAGTGTTAATGTGTTTACTCTTCATAGATAGAGATATCGAACGCACGTTTATCAGTAAAATTTAAAACAGCTTTCTCCTTACACGCTGCAACGCAGTTGAAGCGCGAGCTGTACGGGTTTCTTAAGGCCTCGCTCTATAGTTTAGCAGTGGTTCCGAAAATATTTTTTGCCCCCGAAATAGTACACATTTTGTTGTGAAAATAAGCCAAAATGAAGCAAAATAATTTTTTGCTCGAAAATGGTACATTATTTAAAAAAAAATATCTTGGGAAATTATATATCGTATGACTGTACACTGTCTCAAAATTTTCAAAGCATTTGGTTAAAAAATATTTGAGTTATTTGCAATTGTTTGAAATAAACGAGAGATCATTGCCTTAAGAAGACGTGCATGGTACATAATTCAACGCTAAAGGCATTTATCTATAACTAAAGGTTGGCGGGTAATGAGGTGGAACGTGTTGTATATAATATTACTATCGTTTTAAATTCGAATGGCTAATTTACATAGGTCGATTTCATTCCAGTATTTATAGGCTACTAGGTGTTTATGCAGTGTCCTGCTGCTTGGATTCCTTGACTGTTCCCTTCACTCAGTAGCTTCCACTCGCCATCTAAGCTGGCGCGCAGTGTAGAGATGATAGTTTATCGCGGGAAAACTTGACTGTTTGCTGGATTTAAACAGACGTTCTGCTTACCAGAACATTACTGGCTTTCGCATGTACGTGCATCTGTTACACTATATGACAGTCAATAAGAATCCCGCTGTTACAATATTTGATGCCTGTTTTTGGTCTGCAGACTACTATGTTGTGTCAGACGTACATCAGCCAAACATTCATGCTGCAAGAAACTACGCGATATACCATCATCTCTGTATATTGTGCTCTATTTCGGATGTCGTACGAGGATAGCTGAATATCAGGGTGTCACACCCCGAACGTAGATTTAATGAATGGAAGCTCGTATATAGTCTACGTACCTAGAATGATGACATGAAATGAAGCCCTACGATAGAGAAGCGCCGGAATGAGAAAGATGGGGAAACGGTATATTCCTGAGAAAATTCGCCGTCCGGCACGATTCCCACAAGCGAAATTCCGTGGACCGGGGATCGAACCCGGATCGGCTAGGTGGGAGGCGGATGGTCTGACCACTCGGCTAATGCGGCCCCGATTTCGTACTGAGGTGGAGTCAAGTCTTATCACCAAAAACGCGAATTTTGTCCGCCTCTATTGGTATGAGCAAGTAATGGTGAAATAATCAGATCACGGAGCTACTCGCTGACCTATGATGAAATGAGTAGCACCAAACGCGTTAAGTTTTCCTATTCACATTCGTCGGTAGGTACGACGTGGCAGGGAGAGGAAGACAACAGAAGAATCTAATAATCACTTTGCTTCTTGTGGGTGGCGCTTTTGAGGCTTGACTTGCAAACCGATGAAAGCTCGTTTTTGAAGTTAATACGTCTCTTCATGTGTGAAACCCGGGTTTGATTCCCAGATGCTGCCATCATGATTTAGGTTTTCATAGGTTTCCCTAAATCGCAACAGGCGAACGCAACGATGTTTCCTAAACAAAGACCCATTATTAGTGTTGCGATTTATCGCGGGAATAGGTAACCGTTTGCTAGGCTTCAGTGTTATGCATTCATTTACTAAGCTTTTCTTTTGTTACTGGTAGGTCTCTATTTGGCTGGGCGAGTGCTAATTCTGGTGCGCCAGGACTGAACGTCTGTTATTCTTCTGTAAACAGCTAAACCGTGCCACATAACCGGACCCTACACTAGTTTGGTGAATACACTTGCAGATAATATTCTCGTTCTACACCATCTCCACCAATTGTCTTACCTTTACTTGTGAATCCACATCATTCATTTGCAGAATAAACTAAAAGGAGTGTGTGTTTTAAAATTACACGTCAGTCAAAGTCGTCTAATGATGCTATGTTCGAGTATTTGTTTTTCAAAGTAAAGTTATGCTGTAACCATACATCACACACACACACACACAACGCTAAGTATGAATTGTAATCGGACATTTAAAGTTACGTGGTAGATATTTCATGTATGCGTTAACACTTGGTCTGTGCTTACGCTTCGTCTACTAATAACAGAATTAAGCCCAGAATCTAGAATCGAAACAAATATTTTGAAATTGTATCGAGCAAAAAGTCAGAAAAAATGCCTAACAGTCACATAGTTCAATACGAATGCATATATTTATATAGATCTAATTGATTTTCTTTTTCAGTGGAATTTAAGAAAACATTCAAAAGAAATAAATAGCAGCTAAGCGAATCGCAGTTAGAGGTCTTGCTAGCAAGAATTGGACATAGTTCCCGCACAATCACACGACCAGGGCGCACTCGTGTTATGATTAATTAAAACTCAAATTGGGGTCCCCACAATATCACATAATATTGCTGCAGCAAATCGTAACCAAGTTGTGAGTGGGTGTTTCAATTTTCTGTAAAGAAATGTACTCAAACTTTATGCGGATTCGTCAAACATTCTTGATTATAACATTTTTAAAATAATTATTTGCCTAAAATTGGAACACACTCAAAGCTACACATTTTCAACAGTCCGCGTGAAAAGTACGTCGAATTGCTGTGATAAATTTTGGAGGGAAAAGGACACACGTAAATGCAATATATTGAGTAAATTCCCAAAATAAAGAACTTCGTGTAAAGCTCCTAAATGTTTCGTTCGTCCACTTGCTAAAACGCATCGATCACTGCAACAACATTGATGCATATGGATGACAGGAAATTAGTTAAACTGTACGTGGTGCCTTTTAGACTGGTCACAGTGATCATCCGCTTGTAGTTATGTGACCTTATCACAAAACTGGTTGTTGCAGCTGCATTTATTTGAGAGGTGTTTAGATGTTCAAGCACACTTTTTAGAACGCCCGCTTCAGAACCAGTGTTTTTTTACGTCATATCATAATCAGTCATCGAAGGAATGAAAATTCCTGGGTTGTCTGCCGCGGTGGTGTCTTGGGATATTCTTTTTTCTTTTTTGTCCGTTTTCCCTTGTTTTTATTTTACCTGATTCTATTTATGGAATTCTATGTTCTGTATGTATCCTGTAGACTAAAGCATACTCTGCTTATTTCTGTCTTTATATTATCTTTAGTTTTATTTGACAGTCAGCTATATCACAATGAAGTATATCCAAGAAATTAAATCCAGTCGTGCACTCCCATTGCACAGTACTTTCAAAGATCATGAAAATAAAAGCTTGACATAATGACTTGAAATATTTATATCATTGGTGTGACTTACTAATAGTTGCGTAGAGTGAAACAATGAAACTTTAAGTTTTGTGACAATATTATTTTTTGTAATTCTTTTACAATCTTCACGTGAACATATTTTTATTTTGTATTCCGTATACAGCACGACGTCACGAGTGTCCATCTTCTAAGTTACAATAAGAAAGTGAAAACATTACTTATGATACTTATTTTTTCTAGTTACAGTAAAATAATTAATGTTCTAAGGAGCTGTAATTAAAGAATATGAATTTCAAAATTAATTTTAATACATAACATGCAACGTAAATTATGTTGACAAATCAAATATTAACAGTATCACATATTAAACATTACATATATAACAAGTTATTATTTTTTTAACTGAGTCAATCGAGTCAGCCATGTAACGTAATAAACTTATTCTATGCACACCTACATACACATGAAGGCAAACACTCCCTTTTGAAGTTACCTCGTTTATAGAAACTAAACACGTATATAGCTACCTAGTATCTCACGAATGTGAATATGTACGTATATGTACCTACTGTTCGGTATGAGTTATGCCATGTAAACCCGGAGAAAACACTCGTGCCTCCTGTCCAATTCAATTACTTGCTCCTCTCATGGTCCGCCCTTCCCTTTCTCATCAAGTAAAATCACACAGCGATCCAATTGATATAAAGCGGCACTGCTGTGCTGTTTATTCGCCACGTCATTTCAGGCGCTCAACAATTACAAATACTCCGACGCTGGAAGGGATTTGAATAGCGAACGAAGTTACTGGTAGATTCCACTTTTCATGTATTACATGAAGGTCTACGTGCCATGAGAATAGAACATAGTGTTATGAACAATGACGTACCCTCAGCGTAAATTATGTAACAATTTAAGCAGTAGTATCGAATCTTCGAATCGTTTCAAACACTGCGAAACTACTGACACTGCCGGAAATCTCGTACAGCAACAGCGAAATTACTATATATATTTGCTATCTGTAATTACAGTTGTATACGAAACGTAAGAAATTAAAAAAAAAAGATTAACTGAAATTAATACTAACACAATCAAAAATTGTAAGGAACTACTAACCAAAACCTCAATTCTTTTCTCCCAAAATAAAACTAATTGTGAAACAAATTTACTCTTTTTGTGTATTTTTAAAAATCCTTAAATGACCAGGTCATAATGCTTATGTGTGTTTATTCTTTATATATGAATTTTAATAAGGGTCATTCATATATTTCTTTCCTTCCATTAATAATTACTGCTACACACAATTCATCGACGAACATTTGCGGTGGGCGTAACAAAATGGACAGTACATCTATTTAATTCAATTACAATTGTAAGCACGTAAATATATTTCTTACGCGTCAGAACAAGGAAACTAAACCTTATTTATGTGACGAAAATTAAAATTCGGCGGTTGTTTCCGACCGTATGCAGGATCAAACTGTATGAGAAGATGGGGACAATGTCTGGAGGTGGCTACTCTACGTGGTAAACAATTTTTATTTTAAAGTTCTTAACTTGAATAAAAGGAAAGTGCACGTAAATGTAAGTAAATGTTACTGAAAAATGTAAGGGGAAAATAAATATTACATATTATATTAGTTTATAGTTCCTGCGAACTGGCATTAAATTAAGAAAACAATTGTTAACGTTTTTGTAACATACACGATCGATAATATGCTGGTTAATATTATTTTACAGGTCTTTCGAAACGTATTCTACTACACCTTACGTATTTATAGTAAATCGTCAGTAACATAACATACAGTTTTGCTAGTTAATTTGTACATAGCAGTTTTGAAAAGTATTTACTTAATCTTGAGTGACGGCAACTGGAAAAACCGTGTAAGTGATTGAAAACATGAGTTGTCTCACCCTTGCTCTTGAAATGAGATAAATACGGATAAAATACACTGTTGTAAATATCCTTAGTCCATAGATTTATTTTGGATTCGTATGTCTTGATAGTATTTAACTGTAAATATTTATTAACAAAGTTTCTTTCCAGTGCGTAGCCTAAATTTAATTTAATCCCTAATTTGCTTAGATTACCTTAATTTATAAACGATTTTGTCACATTTTACAGGAAAGGCAATCACTAAGCATTGGAAAATCAGTAACGGCGATGAATTGGGAAACACGATAGCAGGTTCTGTCACTTATGTGAAAATTGTGTCAAATAATTTGTAATTATTGTTTTTTTTTTAATTTAATGTTTGCCTTAGTCTCATCACCAGCAATGGTCATTAGAGAGGGCTACACAGAACTTAACATGGCAGGAAATGGGAGAGGAATTGGCTATGTCTTACTTCAAAGAGCCATTCTAGTATTCACCTGCAAGAAAGCAAGAAAAACCTTATTTAGGATGGCCAGTGTTGGGAATCTAGTCCAGGTCCTTCAGACTGCGAGTCATTCATGTTAATGGTGCGCCTCCTAACACGTTGTCGTCATAGTAATTCATTATTCATTCATACATAACAATGCACCCGAAAATGCATAAAGTTAATTAAATATGCAGCGATAACATATCGAAACCATCCAACGTCTGCATGCCAACTTAGCTATTTTTATATTTTTTATACTTTTGTTTTTTCTTTTATTTTCTGTTTTTTCCTTGTTTTATCTGACCAGATTCCAGTTTTGGAATTTCATTTTGTGTATGTATCCTGATGACTAAAGCATACTCTGCTTATTTATGTTTTCTTGTCTTATTTTTAGTTTTCTTTTGACAGTAATTTATTTCGCAATGGAGTATGCCCAAGTAAATACATCCAGTCTGCTACGCTTATGAAACGTAGTATCTAAGAATTGAACATGGATCACTGAAATGGAAGGGCAGTACTGACAGCAAAACGTACATAAAACCACGGGGTTGATTCCATTTTGAAAGTGTGGAATTGTGTTCGTAATGGATGAAACTTATTTGTGTAGTTATGAAGAGTGACTCAAAATAGTACCAAAGTGTTGGTTTGAAAAACAGCAACAGGTCACATTATGTTTAATATCGATCGTACAACGGAAAGATTGAAATTTATACACGTTTCTAATTCCATCATTAAATTAAATTTACTACAATTAATTTGTTAGACTTGTTGGATTATGTTTTGCGAAACTGTTGTGTCGCCTTGAAAATATCCCATGAGGTTTTCAAGGCTTTTAACTCTCGACTGCTTCAAATTACAAAACAACTACTTATGAAAATGTATGCCACATTTTTTTATTGAATAAAATATTATATAACGCCTTTTTCATATTATTAATATACTTGAATTACATAAGTAAACAATTAAACATTTTCGATTTTTACACTGTTATAAAAAAATTCCGTGAAATTATGAAAAAGTACAGGCAAAAAACTATCCAGAAATCTTCATACATTAACGGACACTCAGTTTTTCTGGATAACTAAATCCTCCATAAATTACGAACAATCAATTTTCCTCACAAAAATTGAATTTCTTTAAATTACAGTCACCCCACTTTCCATAAATACGAAACGCTCTTATTTGCCATGTTTTCTCGAGATCTTGACAGACCAGTTATTTACCTGAAAGAGTTTCTCTAATTGCAAGGATTCAAACCAATGGCCTTATGATTTCCATGCAGACACTTTAACCTCTTTATGACAGTGACAAGGTAGTCAGTAAGCAAGTTCTATGCAGTGGTAAAAGACAAACTTATAAGAAACAACTTTTATTTTTGACATCCTGATTTTACAGAACTTCATGTGCACCATAATGAGAAAAAATTTTTCTCTAAAGAAATAAATAACTTTAAAGACGTAAACTCGCTGGCAGAGAAGAGGTGCGATTTTTTTTCCAGCTGTGATAAGTTCCATGTAGTGCCATGTGTGGCTGCCCATTGCAGGATATGTGAAGTGAGGAGAATAGATTATGTGTGTGGCCTCCTCGGAACACTTCTGTCACTTACTGGTCTATTCGGCCCTTTGCCCATGAGCGATACGAGTCCTTGGCTGTATTGCTCGTCGCTCCGCGTCATTTCTCTTCGCGACAAAGTGTGGACAACCAGGAAGCAGTTCTTCGCTTCTATTATCTTCGCTTGTCTTGTCTTCTCTTCGTTTCGCTCCAGCGTGCATGCACATTAACTCTAGGAGTCATAGTAAACAATATTACCGGCATTTTTAAAAAAGAAACACAACCAAATTTGCTTCAAAATTGTAGAAACACATTTCCACGAATTATGGAACGTTACGGTTAAACATCCGTAAACTCGCAATACGGACAAGCTTCCATCACCAAAAAATTTCGGAAGCCACTTCCGTATAGTTACTGTACTTTTCTGTAAATATTTCCGTTAATTTGCGGAAGTTTTTAACGGTGTAGTAAAGTACACAATCGTATTAAAATGAACTCATAGAACATCAAATGTAGGTATTCCAAAATTATTTAAATGTCCAATTTCATCTATATATAAATAAATGAAATATTTAAACAATGTAAATTGTATAAATTAATGTAAATTAACTGCAATAGTGATTCCTACTGTAAATGTACAGCACTTATAGGTGTTTATAAATTAACAGCTTTCAAAACATTTATTTCAATTTAATTTTTAAACTCATCAATAGTTTAGTGGGTGTTGAATTAGTCACGTGTGTGATTAAAGTTATTTCTCTCTTATCTATTACGTGCCGGTTTTCCTATGTGGAGGGTGTATAATTTGGAATTATTTGTATGAAATTGACTTGTAAGTTTTAGATATGTGTGGAAGCAGAATATCAAAATTAAAACCAAACATTTAACTGCAGAACTTTTATTATTTGGTTAGTTAAATCTCCTTGAAAGTGTCAGCGTTCAAGCAGGACAAATACAAAATATAATTTCGCTATACCTTACATATGTACGTTCTAATAGGTAAAATTTTATAAACCCTCTTTTCCCCAGATAACAGTTATAAATAAGCTCGTACTTTCAATACCAATGGAAATCACAGCTAACTTTTTGACATATTAGACGAAATATTAAATGCAATATACATATTTCGTGTTTTCTAAACTCATTGGTGTTTGACAAGTTAAACGGATGCTCTTTATATAAACAGACATTCACATAATTTCGTATTATATGGCTAGAAAAATAAACTATTCGGATAGGTGCAACATGTAAGGGAGTTACGAGCCAAAACACTATTATTCAGTTTTTGTGCATCAGTTTTTTGTTATATTTGAATGTAACATCTTTATGACTGAACCAGCATAACTGAAACATTTTTACTGATACATGTGTTAATAATAAACACAAGATTTACTGAAGTAAAGAAACATTAAATGAGGTATTGCATTATTAAGACTAAATAAATAAAGTAAACTGATATACATTTCAGCAGCTTATATGTAAATTCAATGTTTTATTTGTATACATAACCTGAGTTGTATGAATATTCCAAACACATGCAATGTACAGGCGGGAAAGGAGGGAAGAGATAGTTACAGCAAGCACTCCTTTCCGAGAGAATTAAGTTTTGAAAAAGAGTATGTGTAAGTAGGTTTAGATACGTCGTCAGTGGAAGAGGGTTGTGTATGAACGCGGGTTGCAATTCTAGGAATACGCCTGGCAGATCGCATTGTTGTTCAGAGGGAAACTGTGGGAGGTGGAGGGGGGAGAGCAAAATCCCTCTTCTTCCTTACCAGAGAGCTTAATAGTCTGGGATGCGTTTGTCCGTCTCTATGGTCGAGTTTACTTACTAGGTTGAAAATGATCAATGGCGATTCCTGAGAGCTTAAAAAATGAATTATTAATACAACACGGCTCGAACGTATTATTAATAATTATTTATTACATTTCACATTCGAACAAGAATTTAAACGTAATCAATAAACTTTACCGTTAATATGAAAATTGCCAATGGATTAGAATGTTAGGCGCAGAACTTCTACGAAGTACAACTAATGACATATATTTGTATTTCTTTGGAAAACATAATAATATGTTTGTAGCTCTTTTCCAAGCTTTTTCGTTCAGAAATTTTTAGTCAGCCCACTACGGTACAGTACACTACATAACTGTAACAAGCAGTCCAGGACGTGCACATCCAGTGCAATTATAGGCGAATGCATGTAGATGGGACAATTTTCTACAAAGCAAACACAAAGCAACACGCTGTTCGTGAGGATTCCACATACACTGTAAAAGTTATTTGTAAATTTACCGCACCGACGTACAGGAGTGTTAAGAAAGAAGGTTTGGTAAAATTGGTTCTCATGCATCTATGATAAGTAGGGCCACGATTTTGTCGCGAAAAGATTTTTGCCCCACTTTGTTTCAGTGTCTCTCGTGCACATCGGCAGTTCTGTTTCGAGGTTATTGGCAGCGTGTCTATAATCTGACACGTTTCTCATTTGACTGCACCAATCAGAATAAGATTATTGTGAGTCTGTACGTCTATAATTTGCCAAGGCCAGTGAGAGTAAAATCATCCAACCACAGACGATGTAGCAGAGCTGCAGGTGTGCACATGACGCATCGAAACCAAATGTTGCAAAAATCTTTTCGCCATAAAATCGTGGCTCTAATGATAAGAGATCCTTAGAGAGGATAGTTTATCGTGAAAATGTTTTGTGCCAACATACCCTGGAAATAGCTCTAGTTGTTTATAACACATATAATTAGGCGATGTACGTCTGACAAAACGTAGCTGTCTGCAAACCAATAATAGGCATCAAATATTACAACAGCGGGATTATTATTGGCTCAGCCAAATAGGGCAACAGCTCCACATAAAAGTGAAAATCTTCTGGTAAGCTGAACGTGCGTTGAAACCCAGCAAACAGTCAAGTTTTCCCGCGATAAATCATCGTCTCTAGAGATTCTATACATTATTTAGGAAACCACTAAAATATAAACTGATTTTATACTACTTGTAGTGTAACATTGCGTCAAACTAACATCTACTTAAAAATATATATAATTATGGCAAGTGTCGAATACGGTTCTGGTTATAGTGTATTGATCCTTACCCCTGTAAATTTGTCTGTTTTTTTCTTGATAACTTGTGTTTCGATGGGTTCATCAACATTTTTGACATGACAAGGCACAAATAAAAACTTATTTAATGTTATGAAACAATTGCATATTTAATCACTATTTTGTAACGAGAAATAGCTGATTAAAAACTACTTTGTCTACGGGAGCGACTACAATTGTCAAAAAAGTAACAGGAACAACGCCGTATGGATTCCGAAAAGTGAAATAAACTGTGAAGTATGCCGTGTCAAAGGGGAAAACTTAAAACATCCCTTAAGGGAACAAAGACGTTGTTTTACCGCAACTTTCATTACAATGTTTTTATTTTTATATTTGTACCAGTATTTTTTTCTTCTTTTAGACACAAAATGTGACTAAATTTTTCTCTTAAAATTTTTTTTATCTCGCATAGTTTTGCGTAATAGCTTTCAACTCACTTACCAAACTGAAAAAAAAAATTACGCTATATATTACAAAGTCAGCTATATTAAATCACAAAATATTTTTTTTTGTATTTGTAAAATAAGTTATTGAATTTTTATTTAAAATTTCAGCGTTTTTATTTAAATGCAAATACATTTATTTTGTTTATATGTACGTGACATTGTAGCCTGCGACACATACTGTGTATGTGTCTGTATACACACAGAAAAAAACAGTGTTGTAGTTGTACCGTCCCCTACTTAGGGGCTAGCACCTCAACCACTGGTGACGGTAACAAAATTACAAGAACAAGGTAAGGAGGGTGGCGAATCCCTATATATTTGCAAGGGCGCTAAGGCAAAAGTAACACTCACTCAATAATAAATCAAACTCGTAACTTCTAACACCTCAGTAAAGTAATACCAATCAAACATCAATAGCAGCAATCATAATCACATTAATGTTCCAATCAAGAAAAGGTATACTGTAACTACAACTTCAATTAAAGATCAAATATCGGGTTCAATCCCAACAGGGATTTATTCAAAACTCAAAATCAAATAGGCACTAACAAAACATCAACATAACCATTAACCATTTTACAAACTCAGTCAGCAACACAAGTCAAAAAGTGTAAATATAAAGAAAAATATGAAAATACAGGCATAACATTAAACATTAACTCTATGAATTACTATAAACAGGCGTGCAGAAGTATCAGTTAATCTGTCCATCTGAATAAAATGACTCCATGAAGGCCTAAATGAGAGTACTGCAAAGGGTGTAGCGAAAGACAAAGACAAATATTACACATGTGCTAGCCCTATCCTTATAGGAAACTAACTTTAAAATAACAAAGAACAATGCTAACTGAGTCCCATACCTCAGTTGCGAATACACAATACTACCACAAGTCTGAAAAAAACCCTATACTTATAGGTGGTAAACTTCAGGGGGACACACGCCCCGAAACACACATACACCACGGGGACACCGCCCCAAAACACATACAGCAGCAAAATCTACCGAGTCCCATACCTCGGTAGTATGCATACAATACCTATCACCCTAACACAGTTTCAAAGCAGGCACTTACAGTGCATGGAAATTACTCAATCCAAATATTAAAAATGATCTGCTATAAATTTACTTTCTCTGCAAAGGTCTAACCTTGACAATTACACGCCAGCAATTATTAATTAACAAATACGAACAAAACTAAAACTATTTAAATGTCTGCCCCCCCTTCTCTCTCTCTCACTCTCTCTGAAAGCTGAAAATATAGAAGTTAAACATTGAAAAACCCGAATGCGAAAGTTAACCTGAATTATTAAGTAAAAAGGAAAAAAAATCACGAACGAAACACTGGGACTTGAGCCATTATGCTACAGGACTTCAACTCAAGAAAAAATAACAAATAACTAAACAGGCGCCGAAAATTAATCAATTACAAGTCCTGCAGCATAACAACCCATTCCACATTTACAATAACGAATAATAAGACTGACACATTTCACTGGAAGCCGACTGAACGCACATATGAGAAATCCACGAAGCTTTATACTAACAGCGAGCGATTATTAAATCCCTGAAAATAGTCCGCCCAACATGGCGGAGCAACAGTAACACATAAAAATTACAATAAAAAATTTATCACTAATAAGCCTGAAAATACACAATGAAAACACTACATACAAACTTTGTACAACTCGGTGTGTAAAAAATGAATTACATAATATCTCAATTTATAAATTTCAGATATTGACAAGAAAAATAATTATAATAACACGAAGAACAGTTTCTTGATGTACGGCGCCATTCACTTGAGTGCGCTAGTGTAGCGCAAAGTTAGTTGGACTCTTTGCACCTGTGTCCCTGCTTAAGGGCTTGGACCCGAGTTTCTCGGCTTTCGAGAGAATTATTTTTTAAAATCCATACGAGAGTCGATATCGTAAAATCGCTTCGTAACTTTTTTTGCAAATTGATTTTACTATGTAATGTAATTTTTCGAGACAAACTGTATGAGGAGTAGAGCTAATTTATCAGTTAAAAGGGAATTTCGTTAATTAACTAATTAGCAACTATTTTCCAGTCTTCTTACTCGACAAAATTAGAGTATGCAGTTTACATCAGCCATAACAAAGTTACGAAGCGATTTTACGATATCGGCTCCCATTTATGTTTTAAAAAATAATTGTCGTTAAATGCGAAGAAACTCGGTCCCATGGCCTTAATTCACATCATGTCTATGGAGGTGAAACGTCGTGTTTATATACTGCGTCCTAAAATGTTCCGAACTAATACAAGTGGATTGCTGGAACACAAGGTACGTAAGTGTTTCTATTGACGTGAAATGTTGAAAACTTAGCTGCGGAGAATATACAGATGTAAAATAAAGTCGATATTTTAGTAGCTGGAAATTTGAAGTGTCCAAAATTCTCGGGCGACGTAAAAACTTGCCGGTCAAACCGACAAGGTCGGCTCATAGTGGCTACAAAGCATTTTGTCAATATAGACCCTACCAAATAATAACTTTGTGTTGTACACAAAATGTTTTTCAATGTCCACAAAACGTTTTGCTGTTGTGTTTAATATTTTGTAATCACAGACGAAAAAGTAAGCTGCAGTATCTTGTACGACCATATTTTACGTGCACAATGTGGCATCACTGCGCAGAAAATATGCCCTCTTGCGCTCCACGCACCAGGTATTATTTTATATTTGTTATGTCGTTTAAACGTTGAATCGTATTTGATAGCTTGCGATTTGAACCCGCACCTTAAAGGCTCCGCTACAATTGATTTAGCACAGAAAACAGCACACGCACAGAAAGTTAAATCCAGCATTTTGGGTGGCACACGATACAATCACAAATAGCACACGCACGGCAAAATAGCACAGGATCGGCGCACAGAAAGTTGAGCTAAATCCTAAAAATTCTGTGCGTGTGCGCTGTGCGCCGTGCGCAGCCAATCAAAACATGGATACCACCGGGTTCAAAAGAAAATAAACACGGGTGAACATGGAAACTAACTTGACTAACCTTTGTAAAAATTCGCGCCAAAGCTAGTAAATTGATTTGTTCGAAATGAAATAGTTTTTAAGGTTTATGACAGTTACTGCAATTGTTTAAAAAATAAGTTCACTTGATTTTGTATTATAAAATAAACAAAGCAGTTATTTACGAAAGGCAGTAAAAATAAAAACATTCAGAATCAGTGATACCAACACACACGTGTATTATTTACCATTGTAGCTTGTTTTCGTTTTAACAACGTCCGCTGTTTCTGTGCGTGTGCTGTTTCAATTGTAGTTTGCAGTTCTGTGCTGTGCGCGTGTTCTGTGTCTGTGCGTGTGCTGTTTTCTGTGCTAAATCAATTGTAGCGGAGCCTTAACACGCAGGTAAGAATAGCAGTAGTAAGATAAGTGAGATGTATGTGTTGCACAAAATGGGACTACCTACAGTGCTATGTTGCCACATTGTGCCTATAAAATGTCATCGTACATCTACTTGTCACAGTCATTTTTGTCTCCAATTTAGCCCAGTATTACGTGGTGTGTTTACTATGCGTTTGTTCTATATAATGTGCTACTGGTTGTAATCGTATTTTTAAAAACAAAATAGGCATTCTAAAATCAATAAATATATTGGTTCCCCGTTTAAAAACTACCAAGTCTTATTGTTATATGTTTACTGTTATTGATCTATGCCCTAGCATGCACAAAATCTTATAGATCGCTATTTTGATATGAATATTTGTACACGGTAATATCAAAAACGAACAATTTCGGGTATTGTTATTCTCTAGAAAGCTCGTCACGTTCAGTGAAATTTGGCGTTTGGATAACGTCATATAACGGGATACACAAATGCTTATAGAAACACTTTCTATACCTCAAAACAATTTTTGTTTTGGCAAAGAACAATTTTATTTTGTTATCAACTACTCCATTTCAGCTTTTCCATGAAGAAAATTTGTTCTTCAAAGTATACAGAAATGTAAATAAAAAGTTTTGTTGCCCTTTAAATACTTCGACAATAATCTTTATGTTTAAAGAAGTTTTTTCTAACATAGTCTTAGTGTTAATACTTTTCTGTTTGCTACAAAAATACAATTATTGGCAACGAATGCTTATAAATAAGAAAATTTGAAGTAACAAATATATATTTTAAAGTACTTCGTTGAGATAAAGAAATATAATTCAATCGTATTCTGAAGAACTTCATAGTAACAAAATACTTTCTGCTAAGTGTAGGGACTACTGTTTACTGTACACACACAAACAGGAAGGTGCCTTCAATAGCTTTTTTTTTAAGTGTGCGAGCTGATTATGTTGAAGGTCTAATGTTTTTTCAACATATCGTTACATAAATCTTGATTAATAACCAATTTTCAATTTTGACGTGACAATTTTAACAATAATAAAAATTTCAAGTACTTATTTAACAAAGTCACTTCAATAAAAACTGCGGTTTCCGGGCTTCATTCCAAATAGTTAAGATTTACCCTGAAAAGTTTAATCGGCAACACACCGTTACATAATACACGTCACATAAGTGTAATATATTTTGGTATGTGCGAGCTGTAAATATGGTGTAACTGCTTCTGAATCTGTAGGCTGTGAAATAATAAATAATTTGAAAAACTAAATTTGTAATGTTTTTAACATGTTTGGCGTAAGGGACCACCTTCGGATTCTTCAATTATTGCTGTAAGTTCGAAACTATGAGATTTATTAAAATTTTCCGTCTGACAAGGCAAAAATATTATCTTCTTAAGCGTTACCAAATTGTCACACCTTCACTACTTTGCTTAGTTTTTGACTAGTAACCTTCCTGAGGAATAATGTCATTTTTTTCTATGATTAGTCATAGGTATAGTATAAGCAATAGTAGCCGGGCAATGCTAACTGTGTAAAGTGAAAGATTCTGTTCTCTCTGCGTTGTCGAAGAAAAAATGCTACAGAAATTTTGTAGGCTAAATTTAATGCAATAGTTCCATTACTACAAAATAACGTGTACTAATACCCCTTTAAGGCTGCATTTATTTCAAATGTCAAATAACCTGATTTTTTTCCTTAAGTACAAAACCAGCAAAAATGCTAGGTTTTTTGAAATTATAAAATACTTGAGAACAACAAAGTTTAATATTATGACTTCATGCATTAGGTTACGACGAAATCACATTGTGTGAATTAACTACGAGGTTACGTTCTATTTTCTGCACTATTTGTAAGGCGGCTTTGTAATCAGCTATTAAAAATTATCTGGTTTTATCACGAATCCCCAAAAATATTAACCGCAGAAAACAAAGTCGTTCTGGAATCATATCACGCATACGCATTTTGCCTCTAAATGTAATTAACAAAAAATAATACAAAATAATTTGTGTTCGCAAGTGTGTTACGCACAGATAATTATGCTGAAGCTCGTAGACAACAAACATGTACCCCACCCTTCCGTTTGGTCTACACGTTCATTTATTTCGCGCATCTAACTGAAACAGTAAAACGCTCTTCATACTGCATTCGTAAATCACCAGGGAAAGTTTAATGAGCAAACACACAGCATAGCATGCGTTACACAAAAGCTAAATTTTTTTTCCCGGACGTAAATTGGTTTCGTAATAAACGTCGTGCAGCGTGCGACTATTTGCGTTCTATTTTTAAACATAAAGTTTTTTTTTGTTTAAAAAAAGAACTGTCGGACTGAATATTTTCCGGCAATTTTTTTTTTTCGCGCTTACATGAATTCCTGGCGTCAATCGAAGTTCAACAGCGGCACCACTAAATTCCCCGCGACATTTAGAGGCTAAGCGGATTTGTTTTGTTTGTGTGCCATTAAGCCAACATCATTCCTCAGCCCCTCGGGTTAGTGATGGGGCAGGGGGCGGAGAGGGGAAGTTACGATGGATTGCCTCATTGCTAAACCTCACCCGAAATTTCGCATACTAATAAACCGTCACAAACCGTGACTCCGCCCGTCGCTTACTGGCCTGGAACAACGATAATCCATAAATTCTTCCAACCCCACCGCGGGCGTTTCCCTTCCATCCATGAAATTCCCGCCAGCCGGCCTTTCTTGTGCAAACACAGGACCTGCGAGTGCACACTCCGGCAACACTGCAAACGTTGTAGAAAAAACATGGCAACGTTTGGACCCCCCTCCCCCTCACCCAACAATGCTTCTGAATTTAGACTTCTACATATCGAGCATTTTCATGGTTCTTGGGAAAAATCAAGGGTAAAATAAGGAGAAAATAGAATTTTCGCTACCTGCAATTATTTAGACGTTAATACCAACCGCTTAAGGCGCCCGCCTGTCAGCCGTGTAAACAGCGTTACAGTGAGTTAGCAGAACACTTTTTTTATAAGAAACTTCTCAACGTGTTTCTAATGTGCACTTTTACGAAAAGAACAATCACCTTAAGGGCGCCGTCTACTAGAATCGTGAAGAGGCGCGCAGACCTTTAACAATCCTGATTTCATTCTAAAACCATTCAACATGTTGTCACGCTACGAAAAGCATTTAAGGATCTTAGTACAGGTGTATAATTTTGCCATTAACTGTTTTCGTTCCTAACAAGTATTTTTTTTTAGTGTGAAAGTGACCGAATCGGGACTTTTGACGCTGATTTTTATGTAAGAGTAATCATTTTCACGATATTCTGAATATTATAGACCTGTAAAGTGACTCTTTCCCTGTCGTCGCGTAAGATAAAATTACATGGTCACCGCTTAAAGTCCCATAGTAAAAACAGTTCGGCGGGAATATTGCCCGCTAATTCAGCGCTTGACTCGTTGAGGCGACGCGGCATATGATGCGCGTTTCAAGGTCGACCTTACAGCTCCGTCGCTTTCGAGCCTCTCACGCGCGAGTAGACGGCGACCTTAAATGGTTTCGGTTTCGGCACGGTAGTTTCAAAACGTCACGTTACCGGATAATGGGACAGTTTTGGGGTAACTTTGTCGGAAATATTAGTTTTGGAGTCATTTGAATAACAAACAGATGACTGAATTCCAGTTCTTAAAAAATACATTTAATTTGATCAGATGAAATTTGAACTGTTCTTCATTAAACAACATAAAATCTGAAATTTTGAGTGGGACGAAGTTACCCCTCAGGGCCCAAGTTGCCTCTGTTTACGGTACTTAGAAAGGTCATTTCGGAGCCCCTAATGTATATAAAATACGGCTTTTTCAATATACATTTTATATGATCAACTACTCTCGGGAATCGTGTGAAACTACGATATAAATGTGCATTGGACTTTACTCTAAACTTTACAACTCTGAAAGTGTCAGTCAGCGAGTGATCTACGATACCACAGCACGCCGTTTCAGTGTATTGTGGTAGAGGCGATACCACGCTAGATGAGCCGGTTAACATCGCCCTTGGCGCCGTGCCTCACTCACACAAACACACGGCCACCAGGCGGGCGCCTTAACGTAACCTCCTGCCCAGGTCACCGGGCAGTGCGCAGTCCTCCGGCCGTTACAAGCTTATTCGAAAACTGCTCAACACGCATTAGTAATGTCTACTTAGGAATAACATTCTGATTTCGTTACACGTCTACATACCCATATCAGGTTCACTGATACTTATTAAGGCTCGGTTTCTGTCGCCGTATTAAATTTTATTATTTTTAGCTTTTTTGGAATTCTGAGAAGAAAAATGTTAAATCGGCGACTATACCGCAAATTCTATTTACCTTGAGCTACGATACAAGAATGGCAATAGAGCTGGTAATGTATAGTTAGGTCACGATTTGCCGGGAAAATTATGAAGTAAAAAAAAATATTCCACACATAGTGCGGCGTAATTATATGTTAGGATGACAGTAGCAAAATGTTCATATAATTTGAGTTATAATCGCATATTTAAGGTTTTTCTTCTTAGTATTTCAAAAAATCGACTGAAACCGAGCCTTAATACATATTTTGTGGCCACCGGAAATTGTGTATGCGTGTGTACAACGACCGCCAAAGCTTGCGTACGAAAATATTTATTGCAATTAATTAAATCGTGGTTATGTGTTCCGAAAAGTATTAAGCTGTTCACTGTTACAACATATACGGACATTAAAACAGAATATATATAATATGTATGTATGTCATCTATATCTTATATATTTATACAGAAGGCCTATATAATATTACTTCATTCAAGATTAGAAACATAAATTTAAATAGTGACGCCATAAATGTAATTTTTGGTGTTTTAATATCTTAACTGTAACATACCTTTTACAAGTGTGTAAGGATGTGGTATATAAGTGGAAGAGGTCTAATAATAAATAAATAAATAATAATAATACAGCAGCGACACCTGGGTGGGGATAGATTGATATCAGCTTGTGGGGATAACTGATCACTTATCACTTACATAGTTATCGACCGGGTTCTAAAATTATTAAATTAAAAATATTTACTAAACAATAGCACTTAGGAGTATAAAAATAGATAAAAACCTATTCGCAGACCTACCGAATGTATATAGAAAATTTCATTGAAATCGTTCAGGCCGTTTTGGAGGAATATGGAAACAGTGTGACACGAGAATTTTATATATATATATATATATATATATATATATATATATATATATATATATATATATATATATGTATGTGTGTGTGTGTTCTTGAAAGCCGTACAATTAGGATTACATATGTCAAGTACGATCCGCTGTACATAAACGTTTATGTTTGTTGGTGTTTAACTTTGTTATAATTCATAATAGTTCTCTATGCACAGTAAAACTGTATTTAGTTGTATTGAACGAGTTTTACAGTATCTAGCAACAAAATAAAAACAATATTCAGCAGCAATAACATTCAATTTGCGCTATATAAAATACTTGTTTGCACAAAACAAATTTATTTAACTAAGCATTATGTATCCCTGTGTGTATAGTAGGTGTTATTGATTCAATATAATTCACGTTCAGGCAATTAACTGGAATAGCGCATCTGTTTTTTTGTAAAAAAATCGCAAACAAGGTAATGGGTTAATAACGTGTTATCGTAGAGCTTTGAGTGTATTTTCAAGCGTGTTCGAATAAAAGATTGCAATGGCAGCGTCTATGGAAAACATAAAATGTGCTGCCTATATTACTGAAAAAATACTATTTGTAGCCTATAGTCCATGTTCTGAGACAGTAAATGCGATAAGTTGTAACAAACATTGAAATTTTTTATAAAATTCTCTGCAACAGCTGCTCAGTATGAAACAATTGCCTCTTGCCCGATTCTCTTCTCGTAAATTAATCGAATAAGAGTGGAGACGGATACGAGACTGGAAAACACGCAAAACATTTCAATAACATAAATGTTTAATAAACTATGAATCGTCAACAAACTTAGAAAATTGATGCATGGGAATGGTTAATATAAAAGTTTTTCATAACATAAAATGCTTTAATATTTGTATGCAGTGATATATCTGGCTATCTGTAATTGGGGAACGCATCCACCTTGTGCCTGTGAAAACTTTGCAAGTGGTCAGTGGGAAAAGTTGTGCAGTAATTTTATCTCCATGGAAAAAACCAAAAACCCGTCCGCATTTCGTATACATTAATTTTTAACTTTGCAGTCCTGGCTATGAAAGTTTAATTACATTCCCCCAAACTGCGTTTACGTAATTAGTTAAAAATGGCGTATGGCGTTCATGGAGGGCTGACACACAATGTTCGTTGTAACTGAGGGAGAAAGAGAGCGAGAGAGTCAGAGAGAGATAAATAATTAATATTCGAACATCCGTCGCTAGGGTAAGTTGCAACACAGAATTAGAAACCACTTGATTGCCTTTACATTTAAATGTTTTCAAAACCATCTTGCTCTCACTCATACGTCAGGTACAGCACGCTATATGCACGACATTTGAGAGAGAATGAGGATTACAGGAAATGCTATTCTGAAAATACTAATTAATGTTGGGATTGCAGCCGCACAGTTTCATCTATTATTTTTTAAAACAAAATATTTCTGAAGCATACGTTGTGGGGGTATCTGATACACATATCTCTGTTTTTTATTTCAACATATCATAGGAAATGTTTGCTTGCAATGATATACAACAAAAACGTATGAGAATTCGTTTTTTGTAGACATATGACGTCAAGTATCTTATACGGACATAAAATTAAACAATTGTGCAATATTGGTATGCGACAGCTGTAAGATAAGTCACTAGCAAACTGTTTTCTGTAAGATCAGTGTTTGTGCACGTACCCCTAGCTTCTTAAATAACTGTTCTGGGTTTATCCTAACGTATGTCACACTGAAAGAAATCAGCAGAAAGAATTTAACATGGTAGTTATTTATTACCACTATAGGATAGCGGCCACCAAACTTTAGTACCAAAAACAGAAAATTAAGTAATACTATAGAATCTATATTGCTAGCAGAACTGTATTAATATTGTTTAAAGTTATTTGGATGCATGAACCATATTATTTATAGCAGGAACAGCGCGTCCTGTTTTAGCAGCTATAAAGATGGTTGTGAATACAATATTAGAATATTGTTACTATAACAGAACACGATATTGTAAATCCAACAGTGATGTTAAGTAACAGCAGTTTTGTAAAAATTACTTTCTTTTTTTTAACACATTTACAGAAAATGTACGATACCTAAAACAGTGACGTGGACTGTTGGAGACACCCTCGATCTTATTATAATGACATAAGTAGCCTTGTAGAAATAACATTTAACGTGTGTGGTTATTGCAATAGAGCAGGGGACTGCTAGATAAATATCTTCATTATTTTGAGAATACAGAACTATAATTGTACAGATAACCAACCAGTATAGTAAGCACAACAGTGCCATATATAATGACACAATGACAGTAATGGCCGCCCTGTCATAGTAGTAGGAGGGCCAGGGCTGGAATATATCGTACCAAATGAAACCTTTATTGTACGAAGTTAGCTTGGAGCTGAGGTCTTTGACAAATTTGTATATCGTTGTGAGATGCGGATTTGCCAACATGTATACTGACAATCACAACGAAACAATACTCGTTTAATGTAAAATGGTGGTCTCTGAGGTGAGAATAATTATTGATTGTTTAAGGTTGGTCACAAGCCCCAAAAAATGCACATTGCCGCATTAGAATCGACTATTTGATTACCATATATTATTGCTGGTGTTACCGTGCTATTCGGTAAACGCTACAGAACGGATTGTTAGGATTGCAACACTTGTTAGGATTACAACACGATATTGCTTGGGAATTCCGTGCTACTCAGTAAATGCAACAACGGATTGTTAGGATCACCATACCCTATACCTAGAGCTTATATGCTACGCAGGTAGGGCTACAGAACAGAACACGTTCTTCAAAGTACCATACTGTCGCGAGCCGCGACTATCTTGCTGAGCGGTGTAAGAAGATACAGCGGCGGCTTAAGGGCGCGATCTACCGCAATTTTCAACATCATTATTTTATTTTTTATTCATAACATATATTTTTTTCTTATTTTAGACATAAAATGTGACTAAATTTGACTCTCATGAAATTTTTTTATCTCTCATAGTTTTCGCGTAATGGCTGTTAGTCATATTTTGCATGTTTCCGTTTTTAACGACTACATTAAAACCAACTGATATACCAAACTCAAAAAAATCACAGTAGATAAAGACATTGTTGGCTACAATGACATGCTTATAAAATTAAAGAATAAAAATCATTTTTTTAAAATTATTGAATTTTTAAAATTTTAATTTTCGGTTTCAGCATTTTTTAAAAATTCTAATAATTCTTATTATTTAATTTTATGAGCATGTCATTGTAGCCTGCAATGTCTTTATCCACTGTGATTTTTTTTTAGTTTGGTATATCAGTTGGGTTTAATGTAGTCGTTAAAACG
Source organism: Medauroidea extradentata (assembly GCA_003012365.1). Taxonomy (NCBI): domain Eukaryota; kingdom Metazoa; phylum Arthropoda; class Insecta; order Phasmatodea; family Phasmatidae; genus Medauroidea; species Medauroidea extradentata. Next base: position 2,592 of record PNEQ01067699.1, on the reverse strand, counting down.
GAAACATGCAAAATATGACTTTAACAAGCCATTACGCGAAAACTATGAGAGATAAAAAAGTTTCATTAGAGTCAAATTTAGTCACATTTTGTGCCTTAAATAAGAAAAAAAAAATATCTGGTACAAATAAAAAATAAAAAAATGGTGAAGAAAATTGCGGTAGACCGCGCCCTTAAGGGACCTTCTACTGCACTGTACGGCTCATGTTTCCTCGTGTGGCGCCGCAACAACCACCTTCACGCTGCGATTATAGTGCGAGCAGCATAAGCTGATATAGCAGCGGTAAGAATAAAGAAATCTTGGCATGCACTGTAACATTGTGCTGATCATGTTACCCTTATGCGGCATGAGGCGGTGGCCACCTGCATGTCTATTTCGGGTTTCGTATAGACTCGAATGACAGCAGTTATCATGGTCTAGAGTACTCATGTACATACTCTAGTTTGCAGGTCGGTGCTTGAACCAGATACAACCTTCTAGAAGCTTTGAGATAAACACTTGCAACGAGAATGCAAGACTTTAGAGTAGGGTATGAAAGAGAGTTGTGGCAGAGACAAGAGAGTTTTTGGCCGGCAGGTGTCTGGTTGCGAGAATAATTCAAGAGTGTTCAGCAGGATAGTCTGCGGGAACGAGAAGTGCGACGTGGGAGTTTCGAGGTTTCAAGAGGACCATCGGTGTGTTCTTAGCTAGGACAGTGGATCCACCATTTGCAAATGGTGAGGGAGATATTTCATGTACAGATAACTGGCACAGAGGACTTCGATTTTATTTAGATGTTTTAATCTTTATGTAAATAGTAGTTATAAGTGTTTTTGATGTTTTATTTAATAGTCATTAATTATTATTGAAATACAGACATTATTTTGGTGTAGATAATTGTAATTAAATTAGGTTAGCTTTATTTATTTTATTTTCATTCATCAAAGACCTCCATCCTTCAGCATACCTATCCCCAACTTGTAACAGTACACTCTAATGGTAACTAAATATTCTGTAGAAAAATTATTACGTGACTGGTTTTTAACAAGTTGGCATTTTACAATGTGTACTGGTGCCATCACTTTATACATTTAACAATATTAATAGAGAAGCTACAACCCGACTGACTGATATCCCTATTTTAAAAGTCTTAGAGGGCAACTGCTGCAGAACGTATTGTTCCTACAACAGTACTTTTCTTTCAGCACCTTAAAGAGAAAATAATAGTGGAAATTGCTAAAAAATATTATATTTGAGGCTTTGCACTCTGTCTACTTAAGGGCACGGGCTACCACAATTTTCATCACTATTATTTTAATTTTTGTTTGTACAAGATATTTTTTTTTATTTTGGACAGAAAATGTTACTAAATTTGGCTGTTATAAATTTTTTTTTTATCTCTCATAGTTTTCGCGTAGTGGCTTGTTAAAGTCATATTTTGCATGTTTCCGTTTTAACGACTACACTAAAACCAATTGATATACCAAACTCAAAAAAATCACAGTGAATAAAGACATTGCAGGCTACAACGACATGCTCCTAGAATTAAAGGGTAAAAATTATTTGTATTTTTAAAAGAATTTTTTTATATTTTTAATTTTTATTTTTAGGTTCAGAATTTTTTTAAAATTCAAATAATTTTTATTCTTTAATTTTATGAGCATGTCATTGTAGCCTGCAATGTCTTTATCCACTGTGATTTTTTTTTTAGTTATTTATATTGGTTGGTTTTAGTGTAGTTGTTAAAATGGAAACATGCAAAATATGACTTTAACAAGCCATTACGCGAAAACTACGAGAAATAATAAAATTTCTTAAGAGCCAATTTTAGTCACATTTTCTGTCTAAATCAAGGAAAAAAATATCTGGTACAGATAAAAAATAAAAAAATGGTGATGAAAATTGTGGTAGACCGTGCCCTTAGGTAAAGGAGATAAGTACCTTTGGCTTTCTATGTGTGCAAAAATATAACACTTTATTGGAGTCATAATTTGTGTACTATTAAACTAGATTCAGCTTGGAAGTGCTCTAGCGCCGACTCTTATTTGCTGACCACTTGACTCATCGACTCTATGCGCGAAGCGCTCAACTGGCTTCTGGCTCCCTCTCGAATATTTATATTAAGGGCGCTGTATATCACGCGCTTCTAATGCATTGTAGTGGGTTCGTTAACAGGTTTCTTTCGAAACTATTCCACATGCGCCCATTATGCCAACGTGCGAGAAGAAAACACTTCGGACAGGGTCGAAATGTCTTTGTTAAGATATCATACTCTATAAAAATGTAGTTTTAAGCTCTTCACCATAGTTACAAACTGCCATTTCAGACTACCGTACTTCAAAATATACTGACAGAACTTTATGTTAAACTCAGATTGAAATGTGCACTGAACTTCTCTACAGGCTTTCCACCAGTAAAATTGAGGAGTTCTGGGGAAGAAGGGCCCATAGTGCAAAAGTGCGTTTTGAGAAAAAGGTATTTGAAATTTTATTTACATTTTTATTTTTGTTTACTACTAGCATGAGAATGCTGATTACAATAAATGTGCAACTTCATATTTCCTGAACTTGATTTTTTAAAGTCATTACAATTTATGATTTCCTAGTATTATTG
>PNEQ01067698.1:0-28090 GCA_003012365.1 Medauroidea extradentata | reverse complement strand
TGGTAGGTGACATGGAGGCGCAGTTCTGCGTTCCGCGAAAGGGTTCGCGCGGTTCCAACAGACTGTTAGCTGAAGTACACTGCGTGGCAGAGCGTGATCTCTCCCCTCGCCCATGGGGGCCGGGCGCCGGGATGGCCTAGGCTAAGAGGCACCGTAAACAAAGAAAGCCACACTTCGGTGTGAGTAAACATGGTATGTAATGCTGACCATGGTTTTATGATGGAGGGAACAAATAAAAAAAGACACGCATTTAATACCTGTTATACGTGTACTAAATGCGACATCTGCGGAGAATTCTTTGCACGTAATTGTTATAACATGTGTAATAGTTGTTTAGTATTTCTATCTTCGATATTTTGTACATAGGCTACTTATTCAGTTTTATTTTCTATAGGTTTTGGTTACGTGTAGTACAGTTTACATTTTTTCTTCGCTCCAAATGACGACGTTTGTCTGCTAATAGCAGCTTACTCTGCTCGAAAGGGTAAGTGAGGAGTTGATCAGGAAGCTGTCAGATATATTTGATCACGCCGTAAACTTCGCTCGGGCTACGTTTTAAACACGATAAGCTAAAATTTTGCCTTACGTGCCATTCACTTGTGAACTTTTAAAAACGTCTTATGCTGTTAAGTAAACCAGGTCCGTAATTGGCTCAACGGTCACAGCATCGTAATTACAGGACAACTCGCCTTTCACTACGACGCTCCGGGTTCGATTACCGGGCAGGGTATATCTCGAATTATCACATGTGGGCAACATGGTGCACGTGGAAAACTAATGTCACCCTTCAGTATTCTGCAGACGCGTACGGACGTTCAGTTTAAAAGTTTGTCAAATGTGGGGTGGTATGCCTTGTCTTCGGGTGCATTCCCCACATCAAGCTTATTTTTCGCTAATTATTATGGGCCCTTGAGTGTGACTGGTCACGGTCACTCTAGGCTGCGGAAGAAATATTCCCTTTTGTTCAGGAATAGTTTCAGAGTGCTTGAATTCTGACACTTATGAGCGAATGACTGCCCACCATATAGGTTGCAAACATTTATTAAATTTAAAGATTGGATAGAAACTGGACTGCAGTAATTGATGTGACTAAATAAAGTATTATTGTTATAATAATAAAGTATTATTAATAAATACAGCACTACAGTATTTTGAACTAATTTTTTTCTTGTAATTGGACGGTGTTATGTATAAACATACCAAGCTCCAATTTTAAGTTATCAGTAAAACATGTTATATGTTTCTCAGATTCAAAACAGCCCTTAATATTTATTTTACTCTTATAAAGTCAATATTTATGACATCAATATTTAGGACTAAAATTAATTTTGTACTTATTTGTTATAAAAATAAAAATTAATATTTCATACCTAATTAACAATTGGTGTATGCTCTGTTTATGCATAACACCGTACTATTGATTTTCGATTTTGGCCACGTAGAATATTTTTGGTGATTTTCCCGCAAGTTATGTACACCGATAGAGCTAAAAATAAGATATGTTTAAAAAAATGTAATATTAAATTTTTCTTTTATGTAGCATAATGACAGTACTCCGTGTCTTATAGCTCTGCTCATCACAAAACCTTTCTCAAACATTTTCTGTCGTGCAGGGTCATAGCCAGGAATATTATTTACAAGTGGGGGAAGGGGGTTCCGACTCTGGTAATGTTATAAAGTGACACCAATTACCCTCCAATAAAGCGGGGGTCCGGGGGCCTTCCCCAGGAAAATTTGGATTTTCATGATGCAAAATGGTGCTATTTCAGAGTTAATGTACCTGGCGCGTGAGACGTGATGTAGCGTAGCATGGGAAAGTATTATCTTGTGTAACTATTAAAAATGATTCCAACCAATTTATCTTCGAAAAGAAGACACGTTTCAAACAGTGTCCCTATGATTCTTAAAATGCCGTCTGCTAATTGTAAATGTGATTTCAAAGCTCCTCAAAAGTGCTAAAATGACTTTTTCACGTTGATGTAGCGGAGAAAATATCAACCGTAATCGGGAAACTATATCATATAAACATATATTGGAGTTTACCACATACTTTCCATAAATGTAATAACAGGGTCATCGCTTGAAGTCCCATTGAAGAACGGTTTCTACGAAAACACTGTACGCTAGTTTAGTCCTTCGCGCCTAAAGGCGATGAGGTGTTGACGAACTTGTTATATTCGACTAAAGTAAATGTGGATGTCTGGATCCCGTTGACTCCACAGTCTCTTCTCCCTTAGTCCTTCCTACGGCCAGAATAGAAATTATAGAGTAATCGATCTAGCAGAGTGAAATGAAAAAAAGAAAATATTTTTAAATTACGTTTGTATATGGTGGAACTTTCAACACTATCATTTAAAACAAAAGAAAGTCGGAATGGCAGATAATGAAGACAAAGAATCCAGAGTAAAATGAAGAGAGTGGCATATTTCATCGCCACTGGCGCTGCGAAAGGAAATGCGAATATTCTCACAGGAGGTAGGCACGCGGGCTCTCCCAAGACAAATGCGGCTCTTCTCACTTTCCGTCGGCGAGGACGGGAGAAGTCTATAAACAACAATTACGCCGCCGGCGAGAGAAAGGTCTAGATTAGATTTCAGGAGCCTCCAGTCCTTGCGCAGGCTGGTGTCGTTTGTCAACCGCGCCGCGCACAACCACCGCCCCTGCACTGCCAGTGAGATGAGCTTTCTCTCGGTCAAATCGCGCTGGGGTCGTCGTAATGCTCTCCGCAGAATCAAGTCATAAAAGTTATGACTTCTGTGGAATCTTACACGTCGAGGTTTCTTGATTACTCTTGCAAGAAGATTATAAGTAATAAGACGTAAAGCGAAGTGCCTGGCCTAAACCTGAAAAATTGCTAACCATAACACATGAATTTCTTGATTACAGTTTGCTAACAGTATACTACATTTAACTTTTAGACACGTGTTAAACTGATATTTAATTTGCTGCAGACGTAAAATAATCCTATGTGTACTTTACGCTTTTGAAATCATCGCATATTCCGTTCTGCGAGCTGGTAGCTCGGCGATAGTCGTGTGAACAATCAGCAAAAATATAAGACTGTGTAAAATTGTCATGTCTGATGAGACGCTCAGAACAAACTGCCGAGACTGAACCTTCCGTACATGTGCACATGTACACATAATACTTTCTTGTACATCGCTGTTCACAGATCTAACTGGAACGATAGCCCTACGACCTCGTTGAATCCTGCAGTTCTGTAAAATTAGTCTCTGATACTACTTACAGTGGTCTAAGTACCTACATTTTAACTAAGTGCATACGTATGTATCTAATTGCTTACCTAATTGCATAAATGGCTACGCAACCCACGTACCAACCGACATAATAATGCATACATACGTAGCTACGTACAAACATACCTACCTTCGTACCTACCTCATACACATATATCTAGGACCAGACATGCATACATAATTATAGGTACCTACCAACTTAAGTTCATACCAACCAAGTGTAGGCCCTACATATCTACCTACTCTGTTATGTATGTAGCTACGTACCTTCACAAGATGTTTCCCAACACCACTGACAAACTCTGGTAGGTTACACCATAACAAAGTGTTGACGGAAATATATTTATCTTACAGTGATTAATAAGGGAGTTAAGACATTAATAAGAACTGTTAAAAATATTTGTTCGGAGCAACGTACGATTAGGCAACCCGTTGAATAAAATGGTTTTTAACAGCTGAAATCTTTCACCTTATGCAAATGCGGTTCATAATGTAATCCCCGTAATTATTAATATGGTTTCCGCACTATGATCGTGCGCAAAACAACCTTGAATAGTAAGTTGTAATTTATTGACATGAATTTAGAATCAGGACATCATAACAAGTTAACTACTTACATATGTATGCCTCTCCTCTATAAAAAAATCAGAAAATATCCATAATGGTCACCTTTTTGTACAAAACAATTAAATTCCTCGAACATAATCACATTCATACGTAAAATATTTTATAATGGTGGCTCTTGAGCACAGACAATAGAATAAATGGTACATATTTGAATATCGCTATAATGGCGACCTCCAATTACATAAACAAATGGCAGTCGAGCAGGAGTGAGTAGTCAGACCATGAGGTGACTGCTTGAAGTGTCAAACCAGATAGCGGATAAAGTACGTCCAGAATTTTTTTTAATTAACGAAAATGTAAGATGTGACGGCTGGGGGTCTTAATTTCACAGATCTCTCTTAGCTCTAATTTCTAAATCCTTTCATTCACAATCGGTCATACCTCGCAACTGAGGTGTCTGCACAAATCTTTACCACCTGTATAATATTTAATTCGAATGTGATCTATAAATGAAGAATATTAATGGTCCGGGTGTAAATGACTCGCATAGGAAGGTCGACCCGTTGAATATAACTCTCACACAATTACATTTCCCCTCCTTTGGTGACTATAAATTGCTATAACATCAGTCATTACATGTGTTATTAGTAATTATATGTTAGTATTAGTACTGTCCTGTTTCCAGACATGAGATGCTCCTGAAATATCGGAAGATATGTGTGTATGTAAATATATGTGTGTATATATATATATATATATATATATATATATATATATATATATATATATATATATATATATATATATATATATATATATATATATATATAACACTATTAGCGTGGGTTACTGGTTTCTATTGAAACAGCATTTACAGCGATTTTGTTCAAATTTGTGAAGAACATTTTTAATTTCCTCTATTACGTTTCTGTAAATGGCTTGACTTTTATTTGATTCATAAAATAAAAAAAAAAATTCTTTGAAATTGCTATTTTGGTATAAGTGGTTCGGGATAAATTAAGCACTCTGGTTCTTTTGTTTCTTTCAGACAATTTGTATCTCCCAAAGTAAAAATACATTTTTATAGATTGTACCGTACTAAAAAATGAACGTTGACAGTCACAATAAGGAATATTTTAAATTTTGTATAGACAAGTTAGTCACGCCTGCGCAGAGACTAACCAATTTCACGTTTTTATTTAGCGATAGTAGAGACCTGAAAAATTCGCGATTTCTTTCAGGCACAAGCTAGAATTCCAGCAACTATAAGTTCGTACTTCTTTCACTATTGGTCGTTGACTTATTTGACACCGCATTGAAGTCGCGGAGCCAATAATAAAAATGTAACTAAATGCGGGCCCATTTTACTGTGTCAGAGAGCAGCTAACGAACAGCTGCAGTCGGCTTGAGTACGCTCATATTCTTGCAGGGTAGCCTAGAGGTCAGTGAACCGGCGAATTTTTCCTGTCTCTAGCGATAGTGAAGAACCCACCGGCCTGTTTTCGCCCGAACACAATTCGTCACGTTATTGGCTCCGCGTCTTCATATCTTTGCGTGCTCACATTACAGGATAGAAGGCATTTTACACTTGACCTAATATCATTGGTTAGAAGTCCTTCAGAGCATGGCACACACACACACACACACACACAGCCGGCAAACAACAGATGTCTTATTAGTACAGAGTGACTTGCAGTCCAGCCTGATTTCAGATAATAACGCTATATTGGCAGGTCTACCTATGCGTAGAGACCTGAAAAATTCGCGGCTTCACTGACCCGTAGGCTAGCCTGCAAGTATTTCTGTAAACTGAAGCAGACAGCAGATGCTCATTAGCTGCTTGTGGTTAAAGTGATATAAGTCTGTATTAGTTACATTTCCATTATTGGCTCAGACTAGAGCCCACGATTTTTCGCGACAAAAATTCTGCAACAGTTTGTTTCAATGCCTTATGTGCACATGTGCAGCTCTGCTTTATGGTCAGTGATTGGCTGTGTTTAACTCTCAGAGTCTAGGGTTCTACCCGCAAAGCACATACAGTAGAAAAAATTGTACTTTTACAAAAAGGTTGTTTGTAACACTACAAAAATATTTTGCAAAATTTACAAAAATCTTGCACATTTACAAATTTCTTTGTATATTTACAAACATTTATGTAAATCTACAAACAAATGTTGTGTATTTACAGCTAATATCTGGTTCATTTTGTAATAATTGCTTGTAGTGTAACGAAATTATTTTGGAAACTAGTTTCCAAAATTTTATTTTTTTGTGAAAGTACGAAATGTTTTGTAAAATGTGAAAGGTCTCCTAGGTTTAATTTGTTTCAATTCGGAAAATCTGCTCATTAGCGTTATTTTACTTGTTCCCAAAGTTGTTTGCGATATTTGTAACAACTTTAAAAGGTTTCTAACATATTTCTTTTATTATTTGACTGATAATGTTCTTATATTACGTTACAAGAATTTCCTTTGTAAATGTACAATTGTTTTTTACTGTGCATACGTGTGGTGTCGCAGTACCCTTGTTCCTGCTGACACAGTCAAATGAGCCACGTCTGCCAATAACCATGAAGCGGAGCTTCATATGTGCACATAAGTAGAGACATGCAAAATTTGCGTTATCATTTGGTAGCAGACAAAAAATCACTTTCCTATACATGACAGAGCTTATCTGCAATTCAGTTGGCCACGAAATTTTATTGATTGTAATTTACGTGTGTTACGTCTGTACAGAGATTCGCCTCTCTACCGTGTAAGCATTCTCCGTAGCAAGTCACGACAATATCGGCCAGCGGGAGACGTCGAAGGAGCCTATAGTCACTTGGAGTCCAGTCAGCTGTCAGAAAATAACGCGAATTTTGTATGTCACTACACATAAGGTACTGAAACAAACTGTTGCAGAATTCTTTTCGCGAAAAAATTGTGGGCTCTAGCTAAGAGACTTCCAGGAAGAGTCAAATGAGTCAAAGGCCAATTGCGAAAGTGACGCAGACTTACTGCTGGTGAAGTTCTGGCTTTTGCTCAAATGAAAACGCGAATATTTCAGGTCTCTATCTATGCATATGCAGAAAGAATTCAAAATTATATTTCTTTGTTTGTTGGCAGTTTGCCGGCTTCCGTAGCGTAGTTTAGGCGCAGGTCTACAGCGCGTCAGATCCTGGGTTCGATTCTTGTCTCGGGCGTTGATGTTGTGCTGTCTTCCCCCCCCTTCCCGCAATTGGCTCTTAAGACCTAGATGTTAACGAACAGTAAAACCCTCTACCTCACCTCTAGTCCTGACGTCGGCTCCCCAACGTTACGCATCTAAAGTGCGGCAACTGAACAACCCACGAAGAAGCTAGTCACTATATATATATATATATATATATATATATATATATATATATATATATATAATTATTATTTTACACGGAAAAATAATTTGCGTTCTTCAGGAATATGTCTTGCGCCAAAACAACGAACTTTTATTTTTTATTTTAAATTAAGCACTAATTGTGCCAAAACACTTTGTCTGCGCGCAATCGAACTTTTAAACGAATAGGGTACTTTAATAAAAAAAAGGGACATTCACATTAAATATTTCCATGCCAAGAACCAAACATATATACCACGAAAGTATAAAACCGGTTTTAAATTACGAGCGCTCTGCTCAGAAAAATTAGTAATTGTATAACTGTGCCAAACATTGTCCAACATTACGTTGATGATAATTTCCCAACCACACGCCTATATTGTTGGCAGTGAGCTCACTTATAGTTACTATGATGATTACTGATGTTCTGCCACGGAGGGCGCCGGTTGATGAAAGTCACGCCACATTTCGAGGCCGACTAGACGAGGTGATACAGCGGTGGTTCGTAGTATGGAGATTATTTTAAAATACAATCAGGGCTGGATTTAAGGGGACTGCCGTGGTGAAGCGTGGACGTTTTCCCAGGCAAGCAATATGAGATCCGACTATACACTTAGAGCACCAACGGTTACGCTGCAGAGACTGCGGTGTATTACTGATAAGTGATAACTTATACCTTGCCTCTTGCACCCTACTGGCTGAGAAGTGTACCTGCCTCTATCAGTCAAATGGTTCCACAGGCAACTGAGTGTTCTGTACAGTCACTGCTAATCACCGCTTGCCCTAGATCACTTCACGCTTCGCCACCGGAGCTGGCCTTCCGTGCTGAAGCCCCCACCCCTCCCCCAAATTGTGTAGAACTTTATGTATCTAAAGTATGTCCAGTCGCCTCAAGGAAGCTGGAATTTTGATCTTTGATGATCCAAGTACATTTAATTTATTCTACTTGTGTGTATGTTATTTTTAGTGTTCTGTAACAATAAACAATAATTTACAATCCATAAAATCACATAAACCCCTCCCCCCAAAATGTTTTAAATCCACCACTGAATACAACACCCAATCTTGAACCCAATATTTCCTTTACCGGGAACAGAACCTGGGACTCTTGGCCTAGCAACCAAAAGCTCTTACCACTGAGCCAGACAGTCGGACTACTTTCTAATGTATTTAACAATGTTTGTCACGAATACTAACAAAAAAAGTATCCAGCGCCAGCAAGAAATGCTGGGGAATTTTTTCCCCCGTCGGCCGAGGCGAAGGAGAAGAACGCATTAAAGTTGGAGCAGGGTGCGTGCTGGGAATACGACGCGCACAAAAAAAAAACGCGTGTGAAATATAAGCTCGTTCCGTGCCTGTGGCAACCGTTGGAGTTTTGAGACACACGCGGCGCTCGATACACCGGCTCGAGTCGCTTTAACACGCTGGACCCGGGTAACACACTTCGTAAATGGTCTGTCCCAGCGGCAATAGTCGAGCCGGCTCATCTGCATACACGTGGGGTTGGTCTCCGGAGGTGGGAGGGGGGATAGTAGTAGTAATAAACGGCGGGGAAAACAGACACGGGAGAAAAAAAAAAATTCTACACCTTCCCCAACCCCAATAGCCGCACGGAAGTATTTCTCTCCCCTTCTATGCGCGGCGAAGTCGGGGAACCGTAATTAAGAGATGGGTGCTCCGATTCCGCTTCGCAACGCGTTTGCCCACGCAAGAATTTAAATAATTTATGTGCAGAGAATAAAGCCCGCGGTCTGTGTTTCAAAGCTCTCCCCTTCTCGCCTCTTACACGTCCCGACATCCGCCGTAAATTGAGTTTTCGCGGCGGTTGTGGTGTTCAACAATCGCGTTGTATGTTTTTTTGCTTAATTTTAACAAAGATTTAACACCAGAAGCACGGTTGTTCGCGTGACCCTTGTAAATTTGGAATGAGCTTCGATACTCTGCTGATCAGAGAACGCGAACATTTTTTATATTGGCGTGGAAATAATTTTAAATGTTTTACTTTGTAATATCCACGAAGAAACTAGTCGCTAAGTATTATTTTACAATGAAAAATTAATTTGCTTTCTTCAGGAATTATTCTTGCGCCATAAAGAGCTTTCTTTTATTTTAAATTAAACGCAAATTATTACTGTCTCATCTGTGCCAACCTACTCGTTTGCGCTCAATCGAACTTTCCAACCAATGGGGCAGTTGCTTGAAAAAAAATTTTGCACATTAAATATTTCTATGCTAAGATGTTAAAAGGTCTCAAGACAGCTCACCAGACCGCAAACACAAGTCACTAAGGAGCTCCGAGTACAGACTTGGAAACCACATAATGTACTTCCCATGACAGCACAGGTCGTGTTCCTACAAGTGATTTTAAATTTAGTAATTAGAAACTTAGCAAAGTTGAGTTGGAACACTAAAATGGTTAGTATTTTTCTATCGAAACTTGTTCGCAAGTTTTGCGGGCTTTGACTATGGGTTCTAGGCTTCTGAGTTGTAGCCCCGTCGTTGTCGCGTTTATTCTCGACGTTGTTGTAGACATTGCAGCCACCATATTCAGGCTGAAGTTATCGCAGCAGTAACTGCAAGGTCCTCCTGCCTGCATATACATACTGTAGCCTGGGCCTGGGTGTTCTCTGACTGGCCAGATTTCTCGGCTATTCTTCGGCTTCCTAAGATACAACCCAGAAGCCTTGCACCCATAAGTCTAAATGCTAGTAATTAAATAATTGGAAACTTTATTTAAAAGAACCCAGTAAATAAAAAGTATCCGTAACTTTAGCAAACAGTCAAATTAAAAAAAAATGTATTTAAAAATTAAATATAAGTATAACTCAGGTAAAATATAAGTAAGAAAATAATAATTATAACATTTAACTACATTTCGTTTAAAACATAGTTTACAATCCCGAAACATAATTCCTTATTTTGAAAATTACAGCTTCGAGGTAAGTAATTTCGAAAATAATTGTTTATTACTGATATAGAAAATTTAATTAGTTTCAGAAAATAAATAATTTTTATTAATTCTTTATTGTTTAGAGTATTAAATCGTGTAACAAAACAATATTGTTAAATACATCATTCCCTCAAAGTACTGTTATAATTTACAAATACGCCGAGTTTCCCGTAACTTGAACAAGGGAAATAATTCTTATAATTAGATTCTATAATAAAAGGTAGTTGTATACTTACACAGTGAAGATCTATTCGCGAAATTTTTGTTAAATTTAACTTGAAATTGCATAGCTTCTTTAGTTATAAATCTTTGAATAATTATTGTTTTTATTTCTAACTATTATTATGAATTATTTTGGTTGCATTACACATTTCTCGTTCGTTCCAAAACTACATTCCCAATATGGGTAGCAACATGCAACACATCTCGTTTTGTTCCGGTAAACTAATTTATAAAATTATGTACGAATTATATTAGTCTTCGTCTTAAGCAAATCATGTGAAGTACTGTACCATGAGTATATGCACACACACGCATGTATATATATATATACACATACACACACACGAGTAAGTCGTAGCTTCAACTGTGCTAAGTATAGTTGTGCTGTATAGTAGTCTTACAGCAGTCAGTAACACACACAAAAAGCACATTTGTTTTTGTTTTAAATCTAAAAATGTAAATGTTGGCTAATATTATGGATAGTAACAGCAACAGACGCCATCGCCCATTCTCCTGCAAAGAAAGAACACGCGGCAAAATATCTGTATGAATTTTTTTCGAGCTGCATTGTGTTTTGATCTTGTGGAATGAAGAGTTCGCACTAGAGATCCCGTTCAAGATACACAATCTTGCGTTTTGACAGTACTGCCCTACAACAGTGACAGACTGCAAGCAAACACCAGATCTCCAGACAAATGATTTAAGATGCAACTGGCTAAATTACTTGTTGGAAGCAAATGAAAAAAGCCGACAGTCATTTATTTCGCAATGGAGTATGTCCATACAAACAAATCCAGTCATGAACTCCCATTGCACAGTTCTTTCAAAGATCATATATATATATATATATATATATATATATATATATATATATATATATATATATATGTGTGTGTGTGTGTGTGTTTACTTATAATAAATACACAAAAGTATCCTCAATGAAATGAAGATGTCCAAATTTTACAACGAGTACAGAGCACTCCGAGTCACTTTGTGGTCAAGAAAGAAGCCTTCTCGAGGTCGAAGATTGTAGTTATTGCATCGGGCGATACCTGGGCAACGGTTTGAATAACGGATAATTGTTCCACGAAGGTGCTACTACGCAGCAACAAGTCTGCAAAGTAAGTAACCTATGAATTAGTCTACTTTAAGGACCAAGTATACGCGTAACATTCAGTTGACGAGTTGAGGCTTCAGGATGGAATTTACAGTGGAGCGTAGCCCGAAGAACACAAGTCTCGCAAATTTCTCTTGGTTTTACTGAATGCTATCTAAGCTACAGTCAACAGACAACCATGGTAGTAACTCCTTGGTTGGAATGAATGTGTAAATTTCAGGTCTGTATAGTACATAGGAAATATAGACTAAAGTGAGCGCGGCTGTTCAAAATTCGTTTACAGTACGGAGCTCTGGTGTTAAAAGTGTTTATACATATACATTTTTTTCATCGTCATAGAGAAGCAATTGTGGCGTGATAAAATTGTGGAGTACCTTTCAGAATTCATATATGTTCATGTCATATCACCACTTTCTCGATTGAATACCTTATAGTTGCTAAACAGCGAATAGTAAATTATTTACGTTCAAAAATATTTTTATTTTCCAGAAAAGAACGGTGTTACGGACCTGTGTGAAAGTTTCGGTATACTCTTTTAAATACTTGTTTACTCACGTATTACGTCAGCAGTACTCAAAGTTTTAAAAGTGGGATCAACTGCTGCTCGCAGTATCTTACCTGGGTGCTCGGATAAACAAAATAATATCTCTAATGCTAGGTAAATTAACTTCCCTGTCCGTAACGGCTAACCTTACAAATTTTACTTTAAATTCTTTCAGGTCTCACATTTTATTTTGTACCTGTGCGCACCACGTGTGTCCGGTGCATAAAGTGTGCTTGAGTGTCGTATAGGGTCATATTTCAAGTAGCACAAATATTCGCACTCGCGCACTCTCACTCGGAAGCGACGTCAGAGAGTGTTGTTCCGTAATGTAAAGTGCGAGTGAGTGTTTGTAAACGCTTGCTCTAAGCACTCTCTCGCATTGCTTGGAGTTTTGTTTATTTGAAGGCTATCATATTTTGCATTCACTATATTCTCAGGCAAGGCAAATAATTACTGTCATATTTTAGAACAATGCACTCAGAGGCTGTTCACTGTATCACAATGGCTTGTCGCTTATTTGATAAGATCCTCTCCATGCATACCACCCCGCAATAGCTGAATAAGTTCCAAAATGATTTCAACTTTCTTTAACATTTTAAGAAAGTTGAAATAATATTACAACTTATATGGTATTGTAGAGAATACTTATAATGTTTACTACTTAATGTGTGCGTTACGACATTTTAAAGTAAAACAAATGTTTGGTAAAATATTTAAACTGAGTGTTGTTGTTGTCATGTTGTCGAGTATTGATCTTCACTTACCATATGGTGTAGATAACATGGAAGTTACGGAACCAGAGATTGTTGTACTATACATTTATTTGTTAGGTAAATTGTAAATTATTTGCTTTGTATTTTATCGCTGTGCGGTCATGGTTAAGTGAAGAATGGGCAGCATAAGGAAACTGAAGCGTACTGTTAAGAATTGCAATGCGTTTTATTCGACTGTTGAAGATGGTTCAGAAGTTTTTAAATTTCCGAAAGACCTTGGACGGTAACTATTTATTTATTAAGTATACATTTGTGTAACTTGCAGAAAGAAAATAATACTCTCTTACTAAACTGTACTAATTTTTGGATTTAATACTCCACAGGTGTAGAATTTGGGTCCAAAACAGTGGCATTACCGAGTATTTTCGTCTGCTACAGCATTGTTAAGAGCAATATACAAATAAAGCGTTTGAAACTGTTGTGTGTGAGTTGAATTTTTTATTTTCCTTTCATTTTGCACATGATTCAATATACCAAGTCCACTGCATCATGTAAAGTTAGGTTTGTAAGTTGATGATTATTTACGAATTCCCTAACTTGAATGGCAATAAATCTCTACAGAATTCCTTGAATGCAGCAGTTCAGCTTCATGCTGATTTTTGCTGCAAAAAATTTTAAATACTGATATTCTTGGAATAATAATTTAGCCATACATGGATGTTAGAAAAATGTATTACCGAATTCTCTAAAATATTCAACTATTCATTTATTAATATTTTTTACTATTCATATTAAAATCTAATATTTTGAGTAAGTTATTGTATTAGAACATCCATCCACTGCTAGAAGAACTACTTACTTTATACTCAAAAGATGGCACTAGTGTCACGCATTGATGCCAACTGGATAGTTTATATAGTAAAAATTTTATTCTTTTAAATTGGTGTGCTTGGAGAGGGCAAAAAAGCGTCTCTGAGTCAGCATTGCTGTTGTCACTCTGGCATTTATTACCTACTCTATGAATACACTGGATGCACGATACCAGCTATTACAATGCTGCCAGTACAGTGCAAGTGCAAGCATGTATGCATTCCAAAATGATTGCTAGGTATTCTAGGAGCGAGTGTGAATGCTAGTGCGAGTGATAATGTAGAGTATTTGCAACACAGCCCAGGGCGCCACAACCTGAATCTGACACAATGCTACCGCAACAGAAACTGATTAGTCCCGCGAAAACTCGACTTCCTCTTCCCCCCCTGGCACCCTCGTGTGTCCTGGTGTTCATCAGGCACACCAGCCCGCACTATGTTTGAATCGGCGCTAATGAAACGTTAATTCTGAGCGCATGCGCTGTCGCGCCCCCCGGGGGAAACGCGGAACGAATTCGCGTTCAGTACGTGTAATTCACTTGCCTCTCCGGTCCGGCCAGCTGCTGGGGAGGTGCCATTAGCACAGTTGTAACAGCACCGCGTTGCCTGGCGTGACCATCGTACACTCGCTGCTGCCACAAACTAGACCCGCTGTACGGTAACTTGATACTTTCTGGAAGCCCTGCTTCTAGCCTGGATCTGTTTTAAGGGCTTGTTCCCGAGTTTTTTTTCAGACTGGTGCCAATAACTCAAATATTTTTTAACCAAAAGTCTTGAAAAAAATTGAGTCAATGTGCAATCACACAATGCACAATACTGTGGACGCGTTTTTTTTTAATGTACCATTCGCCAGTAAAAAAATAATTTCCTTCATTTTTACTTATTTTCACGACGAAAAACATGGTACTTTGGGTAATGAAATCTAAAAAACCGTTCAGTATAATTCTACAAAAAAAATTCAGCTACAAATTATAACATATAAGTGTAAAAAATGTGCAGCGAAATTTTGATATGAGTATTAGGTAGCAATAAAAAAATATTTTCGAAATCACTGCAAAATTCCGTAACAAGGCCTTAACAGCAACTATGTATCCTTCCTACACGCCAAGCGTCAACATTTACATTGCCAGGCTGACGGTTGCGCTACAAGCCGACGTACATTGTTCATCCGCCGCCACTTAATTACGTCACCTCTAAAATACTGTAATATATGATAAATGTAAATGAACATTTCATTTCATTTCTTGAAAGTAAACACATATTGTACATATTCCGTTAAACGATTTTCAATATTTTAGCCGCTGTTCATAAAATACAGAAGAACAATTTCTACAACATCAATGCCCACCCAACCATCCTCCAACTATCGTATAACAGACGTGTTTAAAACTCACTTTTAAAAATAATTATTACGAGCAATTTTCATACTCGCGGACCCATAACAATAAAAAATAAAGGTACTTATTTACCTCACCGTATTGCTTTTTCATTTGCTTACATAGTTGTATGGTAACAACGGAAGTATTCCTAGTAATTTTTTTTCAACAGATCGTTGATAAAAGTATCAACTTACCGTACGGCGGGTATAGACCGCCATTCTCCAGTATTTTTCCGTCAAGTAGAGACATGTCTGCACTTGACGTAGAGGTCTTTAACATACGCTAGCGGCGATTTGAGATGTGCTGGAGATACGACTGAATGCAAGAACGCTGGGAACGGGAGCACCCTGAAAAAACTCACTAGCCAACAACTTTCACCATGTTTAAGGTGAGAGTTTCCTTAAAATCTTGGATTTAATTGAATTTACTCATAACATAACTTTTAAATTAATAATTAAAAAACAAAAGCCAAGAAAGACTGTTATTTTTATGTAACATTTGTTTATTTATCATTACTGTTGTGATATGTGGGTTCATGATTAGAGGTAAAATAGTTACTGTATTTACTTATTTCAGTTTCACACAAGGAATTACGGACAACAGCACATTTCAACTTACAAAATCTATTAAGTAATGCTGCATGTCATGATAGAGTCTGAATCTCAAAATTCAATTTACACAAACTAGTTATGAGACGAACATGAAAACAATATAGGTACATACAAAACTGATTTCTTAAGCATATTAAGCTACCATACGCTGAAATTAGCAGAACTCCCACTGGGAATCAACCCGGATCGTCGTGGTGAGAGGCCATCAGCATACATACGACCAATCCTTATAAATATACAAAATTCGCGTTATTAATTAGCAACAGGCAAGAATTTATTGACCTGTATACCCTTGAACACAATCTGTAATGTTTTTGGCCACCGGCTGATTCGTACTGTCGTTCACGTATTCTTTACATACCTTATATGCAATTGGTCGCTCTACAGTGGACATTTCAATTGTTGGGTAAACGCATTCCCAGCTGTATTGCTAATGAAAGATGTGAGAGTCAACAACAGCTAGCAATCTAGTCTGCAGTCAGAAAATAACGTTAAATTTGCAGGTCCCTCTCATGTGCCAAGTTTAAGGAAAAAGAAGTAAGTAAAATCAATAGTGAAAACGATTGTTACAAGCAAAATTTATACTATTCTTTAGCAAATATTCTAAACCAAGTTTGAGGACGGAGGATTTCCGATTTACTGTATACAATACAACGTCCGTCCGTTCGTCCTTGTTTCAGGAAAGAAACTAAGAGTTCGCCGTTATTGCAAGCAGTCCTAGTGGGAAAAAATTACCACTATGAAGTGCTTTATGAACTGTCATGTGGTGTTCATCTTGATGCTCTTCCCCACTGTGATTCCCTATAATGTGGTAGCGCCAGCATCGTTTGAGCTGAGGTTGATCTGTGTCGTGGTAACTGACTTGGCTCGAATTCAGGAGAACGCTGTTTCGATTTACGGCCTAAGATAGGTTATTTAGGTTAATCACGGTTTTCCAAACGCACTTTATCTAATCGAGAACGTGTTTTTGTAACTTATCCCCAATGTATAGCAGGAAACGTATTACAGAGGCATAATGTTATAGATTGGACTTTTTTGAGGTGTCATTGAAAACTACCAGGGGCAGACTTAAGAAAAGATACGTTTACACTAGGAATAGCGGCACCTAGCGTTATTGCTAGTGTCAGTGGAAAATCACGAAAATCTATTCGATGAAAATGTTTTTAAAACACCGCATCGTGCTGCACTTGACACTAGAGACCGGAAAAATTCGCGGGTTCACTGACCCGTAGGCTAGTCTGCAAGAATATTTGTGAACTGAAGCAGGCAGCAGATGCTCATTAGTTGCCTGCAGTTAAAGTGATATAGGTGTGTATTAGGTACATTTCCATTATTGGCTCAGAGACTTCCAGGAGGTGTCAAATAAGTCTAAGGCCAATTGAAAAAGTGACACAAACTTACAGTTGATGGAATTCTAGCTTGTGCCCAAATGAAAACGCGAATTTTTCAGGTCTCTTAAATTATCTCATTGAGACTCGAATGGGAGTGCACAATTGTCTCAAGAATAACGCAACAAACTGAAATCTAGCATAGGCTATTGTCAGTAGTTTCCACGAATACTATAGGTTATATCACGAATGGTAGACCATGGCGAAGAACACAGGTGAATGCCGGAATGCCTCCTCATTGATGGGCCTTGGTCAATTACTTATCATGTTAATGTCTGATCAAGCCATTTTAAATATCTCGCAATGAAATAACGATTTTCTGGTGGCCACTAAATGTTTTATTAAAAAAGACTTCACCAAATTTGTGTAGTAGTTACAGATTTGTTGTCACTGCAAAAAATTACTGGAGGCAGCAAATTTATTTTTATGTTAGCTGGCATCTTTATAATTAGCCTAGTACATTAGAAGTTTAAAACGAAAATTTTTATTCTTCCTACTACAGCATTACTTACATTCCATATTTTGTAGGAATTAATGAAACAACAGTTTCCGATATATAGGCTAAGGTAATTTTTTTTAAAGCGCTCATAAAAATTGGTAACCAAACAATCATACATAAAACTAAATGTAATGGGTAGTGATGATGGTATATCGCGAAAATGTTTTGTGCCAACATAGCCTTGAAAACACTGACACAACGTAGCTGTCTATAGACCAATAACGTGCGTCAAATATTAAAATAGCGGTATTCTTATTGGCTTAGTCAAATAGGGCAGTAGCTTCGCGTACAAGGAAAAGCCAGTAATCTTTTGATAAGCTGAACGTACGTTGAAGCCTAGCAAATAGTCAAGTTTTCCCGCGATAAACAATCATCTCTAGTAATGGGTAATATTATTACTTTCTGCATAAGAAAGTTTGCTGAAATGAGTCCAAATATTGTGGTGAAAATTAGCAACTTAATACTTTATACAAACATGGTCATCATTTTAAACAAATTAGTCTCAGACGTTTAGATTATATGTCTTAAGACAACCTTATGGAGTTTCATTACGTGCAAGTTTGAGAGGAAATCAGTTATTTACGATACGTGACAAAATGTATACGTTTTCCAAAATGGTTGACCTATAACATAGTACCTCACTGAATTTAAAGTTTTGATTGCTGTCTGTCAAAATATGAAATTGTTTGAATCGTACCAGTAATACGAAAAAAATATTCTGATAAAATTTTTTACTAAAGAAGTTATATTAAAAAATTGTGGACGTACAAAAAAGTGAATTCCAGATGTGAACTTATAAAATGCAGCACTTTGTTATAGTCGGTATAATGTACTTTATTTATTAACCTAAAATATTTATTAATTTATGATCTGGTATATTCCAAAATATTAGCTATTAAGAGTACAGAAAATACATAACATTAAATTCTGATTAATTTAATAATAAATAGGCCCCATTTTTTGTTTCCTTGTCATATATCAGCGTATTTTAAATGATGATACCAGCTATCAATATTTTCGAAATATTTCAAATAAAAAACAAAACGAAGATAGTTATAAGTGATATATATAATATCGCATATTATAAATTACTACATTCAGAAATTTTCGCCACACACTACATGAGTATGTGAATTTATGCCGTATAAGTACAATTGTAATTCGTTATAATCTACGAAAATCTGTAGTGGCAAAATTGTACGCCGTTTGAGAGTATGCAGTTTAAAATGTCGTGCAAAGGCGCTATATTTTGGATTTTGGGAAGAAGAAGGAAAGAAAAAAAAGCAGTAAAAGAAGAAATTATTGTGTTCTCTGGTCACAGTTCCGCCACCTTCTAATTCTTCCCACCACGAACTGGGTGGACGTTACACCAGCATTAAATTGCACTCTTCTGGGAATTTATTGTATTCGGTACGCCCTAGGGAACAATAACAACAAACCCCGATTAAAAGAGGGACGAACCCACATGCAACGGAGATACTGGTGGTATTGGCTTCACATAAGTGTCCGCTGTAAACGGGGGAAAATCATTAACTCGGTTTTAGACAATGCTGTGGTTGCCACTGAAAAGAAGAATTTGTGTAATTTCTATTTACGAGGTGGTCCTTAAAATCTACGAAATATACTTCCAAAAATTTGTATTGCGTACTGAATTAATGGATCGAGATTCTCTACGAAAATGTACAGGTTTAAGAAGGAAGGTAGTTATTTTCGATCAAGTAGTTTGTCAGATCTTGCAAAGGAAAAATGCGTTCCATAAACTGGGTATACTACGCACCAACATATGTAACTTTGCACCACCAAAAAATATACTTCCTATGCGAATAGTTGAAAGACAAGTGATTGTATTAGATGGTATTAAATTGTAATTTTTTAAATACCCATTCGTGATGTGTCTTTATTTCACCAAACGACCCAGAAACAAATATTTTTGGTGGTGCAAAGTTACCCTAGCTGGTGCAAAGTAGTCCCACTTTACGGTTTATTTTATGCCAAAAACGTATGGTTAATATTTTTAAACTCACAGTTTACAATATAAAATTTTTTGTGCCTTTTAGATGTTTCCAATGCTTGAACACATAAATGAAGAAAAAAGGCTTACAAATTTCACTGCATATGTAGTGAGTGCCGACATAAGTTATTCTTGACGCCGCAGCAATGTCATTAACAATTTTACTATCTGTTGATTCCAATTTTTGTTACGTGTTCTGCTAGGTTTTAGTTCGATTGTTTGAACTATACATTTAAAAAATAGAAATTTAAGTAAGGTTGAAGCACGTAAGACAAATGTTTTTGTCCAATTGCGAGAATTTTTGTTTTGTAAACTATATAACCTAGTGTATATTATAATTACATGTAATCCTTGTATATAGGGTGACACTAGCGTTGTCTAGTTGACGACCCGAGAATTATTTATATAATAATCTATTACTCGAACGAGTGCAGCTCTTTTAGCAACTAACTGTAACAAGATTGAGATCGAGCCGTAAAGTAATTGTCAACAGGGTTCTATAGTTCTTACTCCTACGCCATATATCATCAAAAAATAATGAAATATTTGAAACACCAACCAAGTACAACTACTTTGAACTCTGTAGCGGCGGGAAGAAGAGTTAGGTTAAGTCAGAGAGAGAGAGAGAGCTAGATGGTAGGACGAATACTATCGCGACTTTTTTTTCAGATGTGTTCGTTTTCTTCCTTGGTGCTAATTTCCCAGTTGGCAGCCTCCCCCACTACATCGTGACCTGGGAAGAAATTTTTATCTTTAGCCCGGTTCATGCAATCACGTGGAGTGAACAAGGTCAACTTCAAATACATGTCCCCGACTGAAAATAAGCGAGATCAGCCAATTTATTTTATTCTGCGCTGTTATGTGTCAGATATCGTATATCTACTCCAACATTTAAAAAAAATAATTCCTTTGTTTTCCAGGATTCTAGACAGTAAGCAAACTCGGCTACATGTAATGAAGATTAATCAAGGAAAAAAAAAATAACGGGGAGTTTATAAATTCAATGTTAATGCAAAGTACTTCGATATAGTCTTTAAAAAATTAATCCTATTTTCTCTTCATTTATAAGAACTAAATTAATTCTCACTTCTGTTATTTACACATTATAAAATTATTAGTATTTTAGCGCAATATTTATTGAACATCATCAACATAATCATTCAATGTCCCAGAATAAATTGTACCCTACTCGTCCGACTCTTTGCCCACTAAAATGTGTGCATATGTTGTAAAATTGACTGCTGGTATCTGTAGTCTACTTCTATCTGATTAGAACCAAAAAGTTCGAAACATATTAAGAGTAAGTGATAGTCGCCATCTTGAATTTTTGTATTTCGTGTCATAACTTTTGTTCTGGGTAAAATTTGTAACTTTAACTCAACTGCAGAATAGAATACATACTGATAGAATTTTAGACACCATAAATATATTTTTGTCGTTACTATTGTTACAGATCGAATTGTAGTTAAAAAAAATTATTATTACTTTCTTAACTGCAATTCGATCTGTAACAACAGTAACGGAAAATAAAAATGTATGGTGTCTGAAATTCTATCAATATGTCTTCTATTCTGCAGTTGAGTTAAAGTTCAATGAATTTAGCCAGAAGAAAAGTTATGATACAAAATACAAAAATTCAAGATGGTGACTATCACTCATTCTTAGGAGTACGCATTTTTTTAGGCAAGCCTCAGCGGGAAGGGTAAAAAATTAGGTTTAACGAATCCCCCACGCATAGTCGTGTGCATTTCGCGGATCGCAACACGCTCTATATGTGCACCGTGTAAATAATTGGTCTCCGGCCGATGCACTTGCTATATACAAGCTGGAGGAAGATAAGTGGCCAAGCCTACTTATTAGAAAGTTAGTGTGTTGTGAATAGTTTCGGTTGAAACTGAAAATAAAAGTTTTAAAAATTCAATAATAAATAATTTTTATTCTTTATTTTTGTGAGCATGACATTGTAGCCTGCAATGCCTTTATCCACTGTGATTTTTTTTGAATTGGTTTTAGTGTAGTCCTTAAAACGGAAACATTCAAAATATGACTAACAAACCATTACGCGAAAACTATGAGAGATAAAAAAATTTCATAGGAGCCAAATTTAGTCACATTCTGTGTCTAAAATAATAAAAAAAATATCTGGTACAAATAAAAAAAAATGGTGATAAAAACTGCGGTAGACCGCGCCCTTAAGGGAGTCGCCTGGGTGAACGTTCGAGGCCTAGAAGTGTGGAAGTGTCAAGGACGAGACAGTACGCGTATCACGCCTCCTTCTAGCCTCTAAGCGCAAGTAAGGTTAATTCTACTACAATATTATAAGTTTGGCACAGGGAAAATTTCTGCCACTTGAGCGCTGGTATCGCTAGTGCACCAAACTGACCAATCACAGAGTTTTCCTGAATTTTAAGTTACATTAAGTTAATAATTTAAAAAGCTAAATCGGTTCCTTTTCACTTTAAAATTAAATTAAATTACTAACATAATTTCAAAGTTTATTTGTATTTAATTTTACTACGGTTTCATATTTTTCTGGTCTCTTAGCGATTGAAACGAAACTAGTGGCAGACATTTTCCCTGTGCCAAGCTCTCCTATAAGAAAACGTATTTTCTTTCTAACCTGTAGTAGAGTTAACCTTAGCGCAAGTCACTGAATTGGCATGCAGTCTTCTCGCCGACAACACACCTATATGAGATTTTCAGTGGTGACTCCATCATTTTATGATGTCATATCAAAGACAAAGGTGTAGTGTACACTTCTATATATTTTGAAGGATTCTGCGCCAATATTTTCATACCTAAGAAAAGACAGCTAATACTTACATTTTCGCCATCTTCCGCCGCTTGAAAATACTCTTTAACGAATAGTGGCGGACTTTACATGGGTATACACACGTGTAACGTTCTTTGAATTATATTCACAAACATACATCACTCATGTTCGACGAGCGCTTTTCGAATATTCTACTAACGGGCGAAGCTCTGCATACCGCTCGGAGGCTTCGATGGACTGCCACCTTTAAAGGCTACATGCTGATCGCGATTAACTGAGTAATATTAGAAGTCACACTCAGAAATAAATTTTGGGCCTAGTGGATGAAGTGGGCACTCAGTGTGTATTTGACATCTGATCAGGAATAAAAATATCCTTTGATTTAAAATTCTGTTTGATGTAGCATTTTAATTAAAATGCGATTGAGAATTGGATATATTAGCTGCGTTTTATGTCGTTGAAGACTTGCATATTTCCTCTTGTTGAAATAAATGTGGAGTAGGGTTAACACTAGAGCCACGAATTTGTAGCGGAAAGATGTTTGCACCGTTTCATTTCAGTGAGTCACGTGAACATCGGCAGCTGTGCTTTATGGTTATTGGCAGCGTGTCTTTGTTCAGACATGTCTCTTACTTAACTGCAACAGTCAGAATAATGTTATTGCGACCCCAAACGTCTGTGATTTGCCAGTAGGACCTCAAGACAAGTGAGAATTAAAAACCCAATCACTGACCATGAAGCAGAACTGCAGATGCGCACATTAATAACTAGTAGAAACAGAAAATTTTTGCGAAAAGATTTTTGCACTACTTTGTTTCAATACCTCACGCACACGCCTGCATCTTTGGTTCTTGGTCAATGATTGGATGTTTTATCTCCCGGCGTCTTGGGGTTCTATCAGCGAATTATAGACGTGTGAGAATCGCAATTAACCTTTTTTTTAATTGTTGCAGTCAACTGAAAAACGACTCTGCGCACATACACCCAGACAATAACCATACTATAGATGTGCGTGTGTGCACGTAAGGCATTGAAACTAAGTGTTGCAAACTTTTCGCGAAAACTTCTACTACTAGTGGTGGAAACATTTTTTCTACCAGAAAATCACGGCTGTCCCTGTTATTAATAATACTTACATTAACCATAAAAGTATTTATCTCAATTTCAGAAAAGTCCAAGTTCAGATCAGCTGTCGCGCTCATTCCGCCTCGTTTGCTTCTCTAAACGTTCGACGGAGCACGCGGCGACATGTTTGTAAACCCCCATCGCCGCAGCTGCTGTTGTAACGAGAGAGTCAGGGGAAAAAATTAACACGGTGGATGTTTCGTCCACTGGGTCTCCCCCCCCCCGCTCCACTCATACCCTACCCAACCACCCCAAAAAACACGAGACACGGACCCGAATAGTGGGGACAGCATGTGTCCCGCCTGGTGTAGCGTTCCGTCGCACGAAATAATTACCCCGAGGGAGGGCGCAGACCACACCACTAACCAGCCCTATGCTAGAGGGGACACAGCACGGGTCCCTAGTGTGCAGTTACAACATGGTGGCTGGTGTGGCAGCAGCAAGCATGGGTGGACAGATACAGCTGACACCCCACGAGTGTTTAACGGGAAACTAAACATTTTTAAACCCCTGCTTAGCCCGTGTTACAATGCGGCTTGGTAACTAACTGGCAGGGAATCTGATTTCCGCAAGAAGATTGCATGACTTCGTTTGTTATAGCAATTTTAAAGCTGCCTAAAATAGTAAAATGATACTTTAACAATTTTGGCAGTGAATTATTAAAAACATTGCCATACTTTATTCAATTATTAACAGTGCAGTAATTGGGATGTGATTCCTGAATACAATTAAAAAATATAATGTAATAATCTGGAATGTGTTCGTTAGAAAGGCGAAAGATGAGTCGTTTTAAGTTTCCTCTAGTTGTTGAAAAAAAAAAAAAAAAAGATGACCAAATTAAGGACTCCTGTAAGCGAAAGCTATACCGCATTTTCTCAAGTATTTTATTTTGGTAGTTCTATGACAGACACTTAAACATACAGGCAAATCAGTTTATTAGTCTATACTGTTATTCTTGTCTTGAGGCTTATAATAGAGAATAAACAAAATATTCACTACAACAATATTGTAACGAGACAACACTGAAGTGAGCACAGGCGAGACTTCTTCTCCTCCCCCCTGGCACCTTACCGCTTCTCTCCACGTGGGCTGATTTTGCCTCCTTTATCGATGACGTCACAGGCCGCGGCGGCCCTGTAAATTGAGGAGGGGGGGGGCTGAAACTGTTCGCCAGCCAGCCGTTCTTGAAGAGCATGTGCGTGGGTTACGATCGAAAATTACCATAACACCAGGAAACTTAGAGCCACGTGCGCTGGCATTGTCCCTGAGCTGTGAGAATGTTCTGTGCGTCACTACGGCGGGCTATAAATATCGTTGCGGCACTACGGCTGAAGAGTCGGGGTGTTATCGTGGCACTTAGCCTGTGTGTGTAAGTGGCAGACTCGGCAGCATGGCCGACTTGGCTATGAGAGCTGCGGCGGAAGCGAGGAGCGACGCGGGATTAGTAAATCGAGTGGTGACAGTGGAGCAAGTGCGGACGGCAGCGGAGCAGAACAATTGGTGGCGTGTTTGGGTGGTTCATTTGTGTGTGAGAGATCGACGAGCAAATCAAACTATTACCGTACATAGTGAGACATTTCTGGAAAAATTAGCTAATGAAAGGACTGTAGTGAGTCAGACAGACATTTGTTAACCATATGCTTGGAGTAGGAATTTTATATTTTAGGAAGATTAACTGTAAATAATATTTGTAAATATTGATCTGCAGAGTTTTGAAGATATCTATAAAAATTATATATAATTATTGTAGAATATTTTATTAAGTTCGAATTAAATTTAAAATTCTAATATAATACCTTTATTCAATTACAGTTCTCTATCCTGATCGTACCTGGTTGTACCAGGACAGTAAATTTGTTAAAATATTTTATTTTGTAAATAGAAATACATTTTTCTGGACGTTAAACTAAACGACGTTCATAAAATGTTTCTTACAAATTTATTTCCTTAAGGTTGTCGAAGAGAAGCGAATTACCCTAGTCCACAGACGACTAAGATATCCATAGTCTCTTGCCTCGCCAATTTTTGTCTACACCGGTACGTATCTGAGTAGCAAATTATATTGCATTTGTGGATGTTAAAAAGCTCAAATCAAAGCACGAATATAAGCAACTGTTGAACATTAAACATTTTCACGTTTTTCCAACCTGCGAGAGGAAAGTTGATAAGCTGGTCTCACGTTTACGACTACGATGCTAAAAACACTACCCTTACCCAACGTTCCTTCTCACCAAGGACTTAGTAATTATCACCTATGCGTTCGTATTTTCGTACTTCGAGGTCCGCATGGCGTGATTACGAAAGTATAGCTTTGCGATGTGTTGACGATCGTTATATCGTTACACTTAATCACACTGAATTTAATTACGGCGGTTAGATTCGATCGTTAGCTAACGTTATCGTTGCCATTCGACCAGAATAGTGCGATAAAACGTGTTCTCAATCAGGCAGCTATTGCAGAGTTCTGTAACAAGCGCCGCAGTACGTATCGATACGTGTGGACAACACCATTCCCTCGAAGCACCTATGTAAATGGCGATATGTTTTAAGATGAGAGAACACTAATCACATGGTCAGTTGAAGTATTTGCATGATAGGACCTGCTATGCAGGCCAACCCATGCCGTAATCGGTGAAGCTACAAAACGTCGTATGTAGACATTGGTAAGTCTTTAAGAGGGTGGAAGAAAATTCTATGTAAGGTAATTCTTTGCAAAAAAATATGTTATAATGTGTAGTTTTTAACGGATTTCATCATAACATAGTGCTTTCAGAAATAATTATTTCTTTGGTGTCATTGAAAGTATGAACTACTCTGAATTTTGTTGCCAAATTTTTATACAATTCGCCTCCCGCCAAGGCGATCCGGGTTCGTTTCCCGGCTGGGTAGGTCCCCGGATTTTCGCATGTGGGAACCATGCCAGACGTTGTCATTGGTTGACAGGCTTTCTCGGAGATGCCCGGTTTCCCCCGCCAATTCATTCCTGCGCTGATACCTACTCACCTCATGTCACCTCTCACCAGCGCTAAATACCTCTATGTTGAGCGCTGACCAAATTCTCTCACTCACTCTGTTCCAAGCGGGGTATGATGGTATGACA
The DNA here is from genome assembly GCA_003012365.1 of Medauroidea extradentata. NCBI lineage: Eukaryota > Metazoa > Arthropoda > Insecta > Phasmatodea > Phasmatidae > Medauroidea > Medauroidea extradentata. Next base: position 1,611 of record PNEQ01067698.1, on the reverse strand, counting down.
CACGAGGGTCTGCATCTTCACCAACGATATAACATACCAGTATTCCCTTTGAATATAGGGAAATATTTTAAACCACGCCACCACTGAGCTCTTTAGGAACTACTGTATCTTGGTACTGACGGACACTACGGAGAAGTATCGCAGGACGGTCGTGGCTTCCTCGGACTATCTTGGCTTCACACTTGTGACGTCACGCCACTTCCCGTCCATTATGTTCACTCTTGGCGACACCCCTGCTCCTTCCTAGACATTCGCACACAAATGGCCGCCTTCCCCTGCGCCATCAGGGCTCAGGAAGAAGGAAGAAGTGAGGGGAAGAAGGGTGAGTTTGTAGTCCTTTCTTGCCTTCTTCCTTCCTGCTTTTTCCACGACGCCTCCGCTGCCAGGAATCCGCGCACTCTCATCTCGCAGCTGGAATGACCCTCGCGCGGTGGCGCGTATTTCAGGGCTGAACCGACAGCGACCCTGGAAGTAGTAATGAAGGGGGAGGGAGAGAACCTTTTGAAAAAGTAAAAGCACCAGACATGGCGCGCGGAGGTTCTACTGATGGGGGAAGCTAGAGGAAGCAATATCCATCACCAAGTTTTTAACTTTGTACGTCGTTTACCCTTTCGACTCCTGCGTCGACGTGCCGAAAACACTGCAGCATCACCAACACCGGCGTACTGTAGACATCGAACTTCAGCTCCTGAGTACGGAGAGCAGTTTTATGCTTGCTTTCGTGGGGAAGTTGGACTAAAAGTTTGTAGCAAAGTACTTTACCTCTGATGCACTTCGAACACACGTTAAAATCCAAGTGCACCGTTGAATATCTTACTAAACATACTCAAGAAATGAAAGTAAATAAAGTTTGATCTTAATACACACATATATACATACAAACATATAGGTATATATTACCTACAGGTCGAGTCAGGATGGTAAAGGATTGTTATATATGTCCTAAACATTTAAGTCGGAGATGTGTTTTCAATTTTCTCACGAGGTGATTAAAGTAGTAGTTATAATAATACAACAATAAACACGTTACTGACAAAATGACAGCACATATTTAACTAAATTTTTTATATACTATCACCACTCAAAACTAACGCACCTATTCTTACTTGCGTTACCTTGCATTACGGTAGTAACCATTTGTAAGATATGTTATTAACAGTAACGTCAAATTCTTGGTAAGCTATTTAATTTCATCATGCATTCATCTATCCATGCTCATTTTTTTTTTTACCCCCCAACATTTTTCTTTTTTATGAATTTCAATCCTATAGTGAGAAGTGGCATGTATGTACGACTAATTCCAATAATAACATTCTAAATAAACATCCGTATTTAAGGTGAGTTATCACGCCGTGTGTTCAACTCCACATTTATAAGGCATAGAAATATTTTCATTGAAAGTAGTGTATATACACACGCACAACACAAGATGTCTCCTGGGCTAAATTGGAGACGATATTTTAGTAGCAAAACACCTTTTTTTCAGTAGTATTTTTGTCTCCCAAGTTAGCCCAGGATTCGCACGGTGTGATTATTATGCGTTTGCATATGGCCATTATATATATATATATATATATATATATATATATATATATATATATATATATATAT
>PNEQ01067697.1:25400-60891 GCA_003012365.1 Medauroidea extradentata | reverse complement strand
ATGATGAATGCATCTTCTAGCACGTGGTTGAACAGAGTGAGAGGGATATGCCGCCGATGTGGAGTAGACTGAAAGGTAGTGGAGGGGAGGACGTGTCGTGACAGGAACGTTAACTCCTAGCATTTACTTGGTCTAGCATGTACTACCCCGCGAGTAAGTGCTTGGGTTTTTCCGGATTCTACTAGACTTGCCCTAGTATTTTCTACAAATCTTTATTCACACTGATTTGACCAAATACTTACTAGACCTAGCATATGCTAGTTAGATAGTGCTAGTTTTTATTCACATCACTCAATAAGTTTAGGTGTTAGTAAATACTATTTATACATATGTGAACATGTATGTACGTCAGAGATGGTAAAATTGTTAAAGCTTTCTGTTCAAAAATACGCTTTAATCGTTTACTTGATATGATACTATACTTACGCTAATTGCCCGAGTAAATTTGTAAGTATTTTGCCGTTTGAAAACTGCACTGTGAAACAAGCATTTTTACATTTGAATCAGTGTATTTATACATATACAGTGCGGTTATAAAACATAAAATTACGTGTAATATTACAAAATGTAATCTTACACCAACTTTCTAGTAAATATGCGTATACATTTGTGTTTTTCAATCAAAAATCTGTACATATTTTAGATTATCAAGAACAATTGTGTAGGCTTACACTTCCTGTCATTGTATTCCTATAATTACACGTACAAAAATGTAAAATTACCAGCTATTTGTACGTTAATTTTTACACATTTTTTTACAATGTAGGGCCGACAGCTAATCACTGGACACGCTGCGAGTCCAAATCTTCAGACTCTGACACTATCGATTTAGTAGTAACTTCCTGGAACGCTCCTAATCGGATGCCAGTACAGCAGCACAGTCTACCTAATGGATCCAGCCTCCAAAATACAGTCATCTTCTATGTCCGTTAATAAAAGTTCATGTTTTAAGTCACCAAGTCGTATTCGAGCACATTTCTTACCTGTAACCTGGCCTGGCCCATCACCGAATTCATAATATCTCTTGATTCACAGACTGGACCTGTAAAGTTATTGGGCTCTTACTTCAGCGTATACAAAACTTTGCTACTAAAGATTGCTGTATACTCGTTTCCCTAAGGCATTAATGTCTCATATTTTTAGTTTTGGTACTGGTTTTTCCTCAGTTTGTGCTGTTTTGCGCAATTGGATATCGGATACCAAGGCTGTCCATACCCTTTTCACTAAAAATTCTTGCCTTTTCCTTTTGCAGCGAATTACTTCCTGGTTATGCTCACACCATACACTGTCAATACAGTTACTTGTTCTACGGACTCAACCACATTACATTTTACGCTGTCTCTCTTTTTTGTCTACGTGCTCTATTATGGCATTTAATAATTTACCAGTACCTCGCATTTTTCTGTTATAATTTTCGTTGACACTTCTATTTCCTTATCTGTATTCTCGTTTACTGTGTATTCGTTAGTTAAAACTGCCTACTCTCTCGTATTTTTCCATCTACAATCACAATCATAAATGTCTAATTTTTGATAGCAGTGTAAATTCTATCTTAACATTAGATTTTTTTCTTATTTACGTTCTCGTTTGACTGTCACTACTCATACCTGTATATTCGTTCACACCGTAAATTTTACTTTGAACAAGTTTTTTTTTTTTTTTTTTCAGTGCCAAGCACTTGTCTACTTAGACCCTTAATCGAAGATTGCAATGTTTCTAAAACTAGTTGATATGTGCATTTGGTAAACATAATGATTCTAATAATATTTTTGGCCTTTGCTTGCAACAAATAGTTTTACATGTTTTCGATTACAGAATACTACTAAAATGCTACTAATTAAAGTCCTTAGTTACTGCTTTACACCTCTAACACCGGTGTTACAGTTATAAGGGATCGTAGAAGGTGGAACTCTAATTATATTTTAATGAAATTATATTTTTAATTTATTTCTCTGATCAACTCTTCAGTGCATTCACTATACAAAAATGTCTGTAACTACGTACGTCTTCAGGATTCTCTACTCAATACCTAATCAAATGCCACAACTAGAAATAATGTATGTCCCTACAATTTACAGACGCCTGTCTTTCGCATGTGGGGATCGTGCCGAACTATGCCGTTGGTCGGTGGGTTTTCTCGGGGATCTCCCGTATCCCTCGCCCCTTCATTCCGGCGCCGCTCTATACTCACATGTCACCCTTCAAAATAGACCTCTATGTTGAGCGTGACAGAAATATCTCACTCCTTTTTACTCTTCCTGTTTTATCACTCTTTATTTTTGTCCCAGAATTCCCACAAATTCTTTCCCAACCCACTTCAACATGTTATTCACCGCGCAATTGTACACCATTAGTATTACTTTATGCCTTCCTACGAATATGTTACTATCATAGGCCGTAGTCGCTAGTCATCCTCGAAGTCACAAGCTTCCTCACTCGTTGCTACCGACGTCGCTCACTGCTCTGTTCTGGCACTCCTCGATTCCTCGCCACTGTATAAACTCGGCGCTCCAACTACCAAAACCTTCCGGGTTTGGGGAACATCGCCCTTATATTTTCGCGAGGTAATTTCTGGAAGCTCATCTAACGACACTGCCAGGTAGGGCCCAACTCTAACATTATAAATATAAACAAATTTACATCTTAGCAGGCAGTAACATTTAATATCCTTATTTGACCTTGAGTTGGCCGGGCAGCGACCTTGCTTGCGTGGTATTGACAGGAGACACTGTATTACAAAGACATTCCAATTACAAGGTCACCATCTGACAGCCAAGTCAGACGCCAAGCAAGGGGATGGGAAGGACATGGAAGTTTGGTTTCGTATTGCGCGGTCTTTAAAACACCGTTTGCCTTATTCGTTACATAATCAGTGTCTTTCTTACTGTGTAAAGTATCATAGTAAAGCTCTGTAATTAAATATGCCTTACGTACACATTAATAAGTTAAGACCACACTGAGTAGATTTAGCGTGATTTTGAAATAAATTTTTTAAAGCAACATAGTTATACGTGTATTTAATATTATTTAATATATCTTTATAACTATAAACCTCAAAGTTTTTCAGATTTTTGCATCTAAAGTATTACTAATTTTGGTGTGAAAATAAGCAAAGAAGGAGCAAAACAATGTTTACGTGCGAACGGTGTAAAACGTCTACACATAATTATGCATCGCTGAACTGCTGTTAGTCTGGAATGTTTTCAAATTGTACCATTGTGAAAAATCTACCAATGACCTTAATGCAATAAGTTCTATGTGATACGTGACGTAATCGTATTTTCGGCTTAATATGAATCAATGAACGTTTTATCCCTTCCCTTTCATTATCAGTATATTTGATGTACATGGTCACGAGTCTATGTTACTCTCTGCTACGTGTCGTCGCGCAGACAATGGCGACAGAGCCGCTCAGAGAATGGCAAGTGCGCGTCATAACTCTTATTGTCAGCGACAATCCGAACCTCGACTACCCAATGAGCGGCCGTGGTTGTGCGGCGACAATGGGCATAATGCCGCCGGATGCAAACGACGAAGCTCGGCGCCACGGACCCGGACATCTGCCAGTCTCTACAACATACAGTCTCGCCACGTGGTAAGTTCCGTGAAACCACGTGCGTGGCCTGCCGAGGTTGTTTTCGCAGAGCGTCGCATGCGAGAGGTCGAGGATAATTCCAACAATTGCGTTGAAACCAAAATACGTGATAAAACACTGGTAATGGCTCCTAAGATATTCAGCAACTGTTCAGTGATTAGTTTTATATTTTCATGGGGTGATAAAAATTGCATGTTCATAGAAGATGTAAGATGGTGTTCAATCATTTTGCACATCGATATGCGCTAAACCTCTGCTGCACTTCCGTATACTAACTTGAGACAGTGTAGTTGTACATTTGAAAAAAAAAAAAAAAAAAATGTCGCAGTCATATACATGTAGGCTATGTGTAACAGAATGTGTGATTTGAACAGAATAAATGTAGGAAATGTAAAATGGCGGTAAAGCTATAAGTGATATATAAAACGACATTCGTTGCTGTCTGCTCAGTTGAGTGAAGATGGAAAAAATGCAGGGAAGTTACCTATGCTCTTACTGCAAGAAAGTATTTGCAAATAGCAATACCACGCGTCAGGATCAAGCAGGGTGTATACATAATATTAATCACATATTTCGATGTGAAAACTGTAAAACTCATCGTAGCAACTTAAAAAGACATCTGACTACACGTGAAGTTCTCATTTCTCTGCCTGTTCATCGTTATTTGAGGAATTTACGGCCATTATGTGGTGGAAGTTCAGCACATATCTATGAGAAAAATGATTGAACACAATATTGGGAACTTTCGCTCAAGCTTCATGAGAACCGACCTTGTCTTCTATACACCTTGTCTTCTATACACTCGTGCCACTACTGCAACGAGAGGTTTGTGTGTGCTCATTATGAAAGAAGGCATACAATATGAACCTTTCTCGTACTGCGTGTAACTGTGATAAGTGTCAACGACTGCTTACACGAGCTGACAATTTAAATAGACATTTCAAGATATGTAAAGGTCAAGTTATTCTTAATGCAAGAAACAATATTCGTCAGCAGGACCGACTTGTGATGTACTACAGCCGACTGTAACAAATGATGATGCAATGACGGTATCATCGTCTACTCCGGACTCATGTCTGAAAAAATCGAACACTAAAACAAGATGTCCATGTCAGCATTGTGACAAGAACTTTAGTAAAAGTTTCGATGCAAAATGACACGAGAGAATTAAAACACGTACGAAGAATACTGGAAGTGCTTTTACTATAGGCCATTCTGGATAAAATGAGCAATTTTGAAACCTTAGTTATTGTTTCCCGTTTAGTTAAATTATATCTTTCCGTCACTTTTTAGTATAAATAAAACTGTCTGTGTAGCAATTAAAATGTGTATATTGTACTGTTGTGAACAGTTAACGTGTGAAGTCACAATACATATATATAATTTGTTTTGAAATTATTATTTAAGACGAAATTTTATTCTGAGATGCTCACATTATCGCGAAACTCCTATATACACTTGGATGTCGCAAATGTGGACATTTATTCAAGTGTTATGCGATGCAAAACATTCGAGACGTGAAAGTGTCTCGAGAAGAAGGCTTCATTGCTTTAAAGAAAAAAATATGTAGGGAAGCACATAGCAGACATGTTGATATAGATCGTTCGGGATAAGGTGAACACTAAAAATTTAACCTTTGAAAACTATCACCAGTCGTTACTGCGTACCATTTAACATTAAAAATAGTTCTCTTACTGCTTGTATGGTTGGCAGAGATTTGCCGAATATAGTTCTGTAAGTTTTCTTACTAATATACAGCATTACTGAAATAAAATCATCTGAAATCGATATGAGATTTCAACTGAAATGTGTGTATAGAACTGACAGAATTCCTCTGGGATTGTTTTTTCTATGTTTTTGTGTGTTTTATATTTGTTTTTTGTTCTTTTTTGTACTCTGTAATTCTTCAACACAGGTTTGATCAGCAAAATATGAGCAATGACGTATGTCCACAAACCAACAAATTCTACTTGAAATCGGTATACTTGTATTTTATGTAATTAACAAACGTTTCTTTATCAAACTATAAAGGTACCTGCAGACTGTATTATTTATCTTCCGCGAGCAAACGTCAAGTGACTTGTCCAGAGAGGTTAGACATTTTCCTTCGGTAGCCGTTACGCGCGGAAATATACGAATCGGCTGAAAATAGAAAATTTGCAGGGCTTTTTTGAGTGCTCACTTTTTCCCGAACAGCCTATATATGTGTACTGGTACGACTTGCAAGCCTATAAAGTGAATGAATATGCCAAATGCTAACGGCTACACACTAAGGGAACCTGCTTTTCGTGGCACCATAAAGACATACTGTATGTAACAGTAAATTCGTCAGGTAAATTCCTCGATATTTGTTCAATATTAACATGGATGAAAATAAAATTAATTCAGCAACTGTCAGAACCTTTGGAAAATCACGGATCATTAAAATATAATATATTCTTATATTGTGACTCTAAACCAGAACCTCATGACGACGAACATTGAAAGAAAGCATTTAAAACTTTAAATGTGATACTTTATAACGTAGATAAAACTGTAAACACACGTGAAAATCAGTAAATAAGAACTTTGCTGTAAAGAAGGAGAAATTGTATGAAAGGTTCGGGGTGGAGCCTTGATGATGTAGATCATATTCAACTGAGAACAAATGTGCTGGGACAACTTCGTAAACAAACAGTGGGCAAGATACTTGAATGTTTGCTGTTATCTGATTAGTTGACATTGTGGTTGTTCGCCTGTGTGTTGACGACCAGTTTTAAAGTTATGGCACTGCCTTCGCTGTGACGTCTACGAGAACTTCAGACGCGATGTTATCAACGTCCATCGATTCACCTATGTTGCCGTCCTCCTCGGTAGTGACGACTGACTGTCCACACGCATTGCCTAGCTGTTTACGTATGTAGACAAGCACTTAAGCTGCCCCTGGGACTTTCTCCGCTACGTAGATTTCTGAGTTATTACAATATCAATGTCACTACAGCTACAAGGACTTTGTATCCTAGTTCATTGTGCGACGGCATGGAGCTGATGACTGTACCAAAACCTGTTATATATAAAATGTTTAACAATATACGAATATTTTGATATTCCATAACCATAACAATCGGTAATGACCGAAACGATTTAAGATGGTGGAGAAATTACAAGGATTCCTATGCTGTTACGTTTGGCAGTATACAGATTTTTTAAAAATTAATTATTTTATACGAAATGCGAATTTTAAATAACTTTGAAGAAATAACGAATGTTAAAACTAATAGTAAATGCGACATAGCGAATGTTAAATCCATTACAATGTATAAACAATTATGTTAATATTTAAAATAATAAATTATTATGAAAAATAGTGAATAAAGGGGGTAAAAGCTTAAAAAAAAATACGTTATTGTGGAAGAAAATAAGTGTTTAACAAACATTAACAGACATGTTCCTTACGTATTAATCATGTGTTAAAGAAGTAATATATGCACATACATAGGCCTATATTGCATTCGATATTTAGAAAACAAATACTGCAGATGTCTGAGCATGGACTAAAAGAGAATCAATAAATTCATTGGAAAAATTATTAAGTCACGTGAACATAAGTTTTACTAGACCAAAAATTCAGTAAAAATTAATTAGCGTAAAAATATTTTCGTTACACTTAAAAAATAGGTTGAAGAAAGAAAGTAATGGTACATGTACAAGATGTGTGGGAGTTTTTACGATAGTAATGAAAATGTTAAGTAGAGTACTTGGAATAAAGTAATAAATGATCAAATAATGTATAACTATGTATTATATGCTTAAATAGGAATTATAGAGAGTAAACCAGCCAAAGAATTGGAAATTCTTAGACCAAGGAGCCATGCACGATACTGTACAGCGTATACAAATTTACAGTAACAATATATATTAAATAAGTTAATTGAAATGCTATATTAACTAACAGGGTTGACAGGTGAAGTGGTACTTGTGTAATGATGGGAGCAGTGGGAAGGTATGTGAACAAGAAGCTATCCTATAGAAGATACAAATTTTCAATTAAATGAATGGAAATATGTTTGATTTCTTAATAACTACTATTTCATACTATCGGAAATAGGTCGGGTATAGTTAAGTTGGTAAGAAAGAGGGTGGGTGTGTAGTCGTCAGAAGTCTTGAGCAGAACATCTCACATGTGTTGTAATACGTAATCAGAGTAGGTTAAAATTTATATTATAGTTTGAAGAAAAGGTTAATTTTGTTTATTAGAAATCAATTGGTGGTAGCTAAGATGGGAGTGTGGCCAAAGGTAATTAATGTTGTTGGTATTTACGTTATAAAAATATAAAATTTAAAAATTTAAATAATAAATATATATATATTTCAAATAGCTAGAATATTGTTACTAATTATACTGAATAATTTTATTTGAGAAAGTGTACGTACGGTGGATACTTAATCTGTAAACGTTATTAGAATATGTGTTTTGAGCATAATATTGAAATAAAATATGTAAATATTTCAAAAATTAGAAAAAATTTTAATTAAAAAGTATTGATTAGCTTTTAAGATGGGAGCTCAGTGCTCACCTCAATTAGCTGCGCAAGAAAAATATGTCATCTGCCCACTTTGAGAAGACAGACAAAAATGAGCGTTTTGGAATTTTGAGTTTAGGGGAAAAAAGGGAAATTTGTAGGGAAACATGGAAAATTTTAGACCTTTTGAGGGGAAGCAGGATAATTTGAAGGGAAAAAAGGAAATAAAGATTAAAGTCATGGTCACAGATCAAGGTCACATTCAAAGGTCAAGGTCGGAGCCACCACCCTACACCTCTATCGTCGCAGTCTCATTTCCTAAAAAGAATTGGCTTTTCTTATGTTTTCATTAGACCTCGATGGTTGCTATGACACAGAGAAGTAAATTCTCTTCGACGAGCAAGTTAATATTTTTTTCTCTACCAGACGTTCAAGTATAATTTGACTATCTAAAACAGTGGTTCCCAACCTTTATGAGGTCGCCGACCAATCGTGTCAAAATTGATTAGAACGCGGACCATCCCAAGCCGCTTAAAATTTCTCGGCTTAATTTATGCGGTAGCTTAGTGCAATTTGTTACTAAATACATATTATTATTGTTATTTTGTCATTATCAGATTACATAACACTAATAAGAAATAATTTTCATATAGCTTCTTTCCCATGTAATATGTCTGGAAAACGTTACATAAAAATTATGTAGTAGTGAATATCATGTAACAGAGTAACAGTGTTTTCGAAGAAATGCTCTCAGAACACAGCATAATAATTTAAACTGTAAAGAACAAGCTTAAGTGAAGAAACTCCTCTAAAGCATATTATAAATAATTTAAAATCATTAAAAATAACTTGACTGATATCTTAGCTCGCGGACCACTCACAAAGCTTTCACGGACCACCGGTTGGAAACCACTGATCTAAAACCACTACATTTTCGCAGTCTCTAAAAAAAATGTAATAATTATTGCTCATTATTAGTAGAAACATGTAAATTTTGCTTTATTACATTACATTAGACTGTACTCCAAATGATAGGCTAATGAATTCCAGCATTTCGCCAAACAACAACGTTAAACTTGCAGGGCTCCAATTATTTGCTGAGATGGTGGAAAACTGCTTCGTGCCAGTGTATTTCGCAAATCAGTGTGGTGTCCGGTTCCTTGTATGATTGACGGATGCTCTTCTTTAAAGACGAATCACAAATATTCAGTAGTGGCACACCAGAGTTATAATTTGCTCATTCAGCCGGGGAAATGCTAGTTAAAAAAGAGAACACCAGGCACGAACATGTTGTACTGAAGCCTAGTAAACAATCATCATTTCCCGTGATAGATTGGGAATATTACTGGCTTTATCTTCAACGAGAAGCTGTCGCCCTATTTCACTGAACCAATAAGAATCCCGCTATTGTAATATTAGATGCCTCTTATTGGTCAGCAGACAGCTACGTTGTGTCAAACGTATATCACCAAATCATATACGTAGGAATGGGAAAATGTCACGAATTCAGTGACCTGCGAGCTAGAATCAAAATATCCTATGCATAGAGATGATGGTTTATCGCGGGAAAACATGACTGTTTGCTAGATTTCAACGTACGTTCAGCTTACCAAAATATTACTGGTTTTCGCTTGTACGTGGAGCTGTTATCCTGTTTGACTGAGCCAATAATAATCCTAATGATATAATACTTTAGGCCTGTTATTTGGCGGCAGACAGTTACGTTGTGACAAGAAACTACAGTGTTTTCAAGGGTATGTTGGCAAAAAATATTTTCCCGATATACCATAATTAGGGCCACGATTTAGTCGCGAAAAGATTTTTGCCCCACTTTGTTTCAGTGACTCACGTGCACATCGGCAGTTCTGTTTCAAGGTTATTGGCAGCGTGTCTTTGTTCAGACACGTTTCTCATTTGACTGCACCAATCAGAATAAGATTATTGTGAGTCTGTACGTCTATGATTTGCCAAGGCCAGTGAGAGTAAAATCATCCAACCACAGACGATGTAGCAGAGCTGCAGGTGTGCACATGACGCATCGAAACCAAATGTTGCAAAAATCTTTTCGCCATAAAATCGCGGCTCTAACCATAATCTCTACCTACGCATAGGCCTACTCAAGCCACAACCATGTCTACCAGCTGCTACTCAGTGGAACAGCAGCCAATGAACGAATAGACGGGGCTTGAGTATGCATAGGATATTTGATGCTAGCATGCAGGTCATTGAATTTGCGAAATTTTCATCTCTACATGTATGTAGCAAGAAACTACGTTTTCAAGGGTATGTTGGTATAAACATTTTCGCGATATACCATCATATGTTTATTGTCTTTAGGCCCCAAAGAGCAATTGACATCGTCAGGTACAGGAGAAGTTACAACAAAAACAAACATTGATGCAAGACATCAAGCATAGTACAAAAACAAACATTAATAGAAGATATCAGACATGGTAAAAAACCAACATTAATTCAAGAACATCAAAAGGCCAGATCAATGGTAAAGTTAAAATATTAGTCTAAATTATAAAACGGATTGTTGACTAGCCATCTAAACACTGTGGTTTTAAACTCGTGCATATTCACAGTAAGAACTCTGGGATCAAGTTTGTTAAACAGACACAAAGACATGTATTCAAAATTATTTTGCTTTTTAGATAGACGAACTTAAGCTTTATTTGTCGATGATGTCATCCCCGTGTATGTTTGGCTCCTGCAAGTTACGCCAGGTTTCCAATTGGCACGGCTGCCGGCTAACAGGCCAGTCGCATTACGCTGATTGGCGGTAGGCGCTTCCGTCGTATTGCAGTCCAGCGAAGCTATTTTGATGGCGTGTGCGAATGAGTTCACGGTCCTACCAGCTATTCCACTTCTGTATTCCTAACTATTCTGTGGCCGTAAGGTTGGAAACAGCAATCTCCAAGGCTCTGAGGTGAAGCCCAATTGAATGTGATATTTTGACCCTAGATAAAATGTCGGACTCTTATATCCGGCCGAGAGACATTCCAGTATAATATATTACAATAATTATTCATATTTTTTCCTGTGTTTAGCGGAAATATAGTGGAGCCATAAAGTAACGGATTTTATGCGAACATATGACGGAATGTTCAACATAATGTTGGCCACACTGCTGTTCGCCATGTTTTCTTCGGTCAAAACAGCCTTTCAATTGGGCTTCACTTTGGAAGCGTTTCCGCCTCTCTATGTTAACTATATAGCTCGTTGGTCCCAAGGCAAACGACACTATTTCCGATTATGTGTGTTGCGAAGACTGAGGTGTATTACTGGAGAATTTGTTCTTCGCCTCTTGCCCACTGTTGGCTCTCGAGAGTGCAGTCTAATGGTACCACATATATAGAGGTGAGAGATTATGTACAGAGGCACGAGTATTTCGCATATTCATCTGGCAATAGCCGAAGACTTCTCAGACCTACACACACACTGGCCAAAGTCAAATATCCATTGGTTTCTAACCGTGACACGTGTTACCACCATGACTTGTTTCCTTATTTATCACTGGCTTGCAGTCGTCAAAGATGTGTTAAAACAGGTGTCGTCTAATCACAGAAGGAGTACTGAAGTATACAACATTGGCATCCAACCTGACCTAGAATCAATACGCGAAATAATCCTGCCTCTATCGCGTGAAAACTTGACTGTTTGCTGGGTTTCAGCGTACGTTTACAGAAGCTTACCAGAAGATTACTGGCTTTAGCTCATACTTGGAGCTGTTACACTATTTGACTGAGCCAATAAGAATTCTGATATCGTAATATTTGATGCCTGTTATCGGTCTACAGACAGCTACGTTGTGTCAAAAGAATATCATCAAATCATTTAGGTGGCAAGAAACTACAGCGTTTTCAAGGGAATGTAGGGAAATACATTTTCGCATTATACCGTCATCTCTACACACACATCTCAGAGTTGGGTATAGACGTCGCAAAACACAACTTGCCCAGGAACACTTTACGCTTCACCATTGATACGAGGTTTCGTGGCTATAAGCAGAGCCCACGATTTTTGGTGAAAAGCATTCTGCAACAGTTTGTTGCAATAACTTACGCGCACATATGAAGGTTTGCTTTATGGTTATTGGCACAATATATAATTGCATACGCGTGGCTCATTTGGCTGTGCCAACAGGAACAAGGTTACTGCGACACAACAAGTCTGTGATTTGCGGGTATCCCTGAGACGCTGATAATTTCAAACAGCCAATCACTGACCACGGAGCAGAGCTGGATATGTGCCCATAAAGCATTGAAACAAATTGTTGCAAAATTCTTTACACCAAAATTCGTGGGCTCTATCTGTAAGTAACTGCTCTCGTAGCATCCTTTGTAAACGCATACCAGGATGACTGTGAGGAAATAATGGCAGTAGGTTTGTACTTTGAGATACGGATTGCCATGAAATCGTCAAACACAAAAATGCAATTTAAGAAATGGCTCAATTTGATCGATAATTTTATATGAAATGATTATTTATTTGGTAAAAAAATAGGAAGCCGCTAGTTTAAATTAAAAAAGGATATTTTGATTACGTAACATATCAAGGGAATATTCGTAATTATTTTCTATGGCGAGAGATGTATGTGTAGTGAGTAGTTGACAATCATTTTACATTCGCTTGTCAAATGTTGTATGTAAATGTAAACATCTTATATGTGCTACTAGATGATTTATGGAGTTAACATTAGTACAAAAAGTCCCAACTACCTTCCTTCTCTACCGAGGTGTTCCATGGAGTATAGCTATCTCTATACATAAAAATAAAAGCTGACTGACTGACTGACATATAAAACTGCAGCCCAAACCACTGGACCTAGAATCGTGAAATTTTTTGTGGGGGTTCCCCTCAGGTCGTAGGCGAGCACTAAGAAGGCATTTTTCTAAATTCGACCTCTAAGAGGGTGAAAAGGGGTGAAATATGTTTCCGAAGAAACGTCGATAGAGCTCAAACCCCCTATCATCATGATATTTATATTAATAGGACACTCGTAAAATGCATATTAGCCAATTGAAGGATTTTTCGAAATTCAACATTTAAGGGGGTGAAAAGACCTTAAATGTGTTTCCAATCAACTATCGATATCTATCGAACCCTTCGGGTTAGAGAGTTGATATTCACTTCAAAATATTGCTTACGTAAATACCCGAAAAGTAGTTTTGGTTTTTTTTTTAAATTCGACCCCCAAGTAGTAAAAGGGGGCAAAATGTGTTTTTAAAGTATTGTCTATATCACTGGAATGCAATTGACTATCGTCGTGTTTTTTGCTTCAAATGGTTACGTATACAAATGCCTACTACACGACTTCAAGACGTTTCACATTTCTTCAATTAAGGGGGTGAAAATACGTGAAATGTGTTTCCGATTATCCCTCCATATCTATCGAACCAATCGATATATCGAAGTGCTCTTTGCTTTATATTGATGCTTTTGTAAATGTCTTAAATACCATTAAAATATGTTTTCCGAATTCGGACCCGAAGAGGTAAAATAAAGAGTAAAATATATTTTCGATTCACAATCGATATATATCGATCCCATTGATTTTTATATAGCGATGTGATTTTTGTTTAAGATTGAAGTTTACTTAAATACCTGAAAAGTGATTTCACAAATTTTCGAAATTCGCCACCTAAGGAAGTGAAAAGGGATGAAAAGTGGTGAAAAGTGTTTTCAATTAATCGTCGATGTATCTTACGCTCAGCGGGCTATTGGAGTTATTTTGACATCCACGATACACCAATAAAGTATTCTAAAACGTAATTAAAGGATTTTTCGAAATTCACTATCTTAAGAGGTGAAAAGACCTTGCATATGTTTTAGATAAATCCTCGATATCTATCGAACCCGTCGAGCTATATAGTTAATTTTTGCTTCAGGATGATGATTACAGAAATGATCGCAAAACAGCATTAAGATTTTTCGAAATTCGAACTTTCAGTACTGTGCAGTGGTCATGTGTGTGTTTTAATGAATAATCGATTTTGATTCGATTGACTGGGCTAGCGTCGTGATTTGCACTTCAATTAGATACTTATACAAATGTATAAAATGTGAACTAATAATATTTTGAAATTCGACACCCAGATGGGTGACAAAGCACAAAATTTGTATTCCATCAACCCATGATATCTATCTAACCAGTAGAGATATTGAGGTGTTGTTCGCGTCAGAGTGATGCTTACGTAAGTATTTAAATATTACCTGTTAGTTTTTTTTTACTTAATAATAAAACTTGATTATTAGTAATAAAACAAAGTTTGTAAACTTGCAAGGCTGACGATCTGAAAAGCAAGTACTAGCAGCGAGGAATAACTTATAAGGAGTATCACTGTACAGTAACATATCGAGACGTGGTGTTGTACAACCTCTATAAGCCCAGGACATAACTGTTTTATTTCGACATTCTAGCCTACATTCCGGGAAGTTCTGGGCTCGAAATCCGTTAAATGATACATACGAACGTTCAATTATGACACACAAAAACTACAAGGCGAATCGAATTATTGCAATTTACACGAAGTCGTTTAAAAGGGGCAAATATATTATGCAGTTAATTTTCCATTTAGGTTAATCGACAACATCAGCTTACTCATATCATCTCATTAATCTCAAGGTTGGGGCACCTAATACGTTTTCGCGAAACCTTTTCCCACCAAAACTTTCTAATGGCATTAAACTTCAAGTGAATATTTTGAAAATGTGTAATTGAGGGCACCGTCACCAATGGTTGTGCACAGGGTAAATCAGACTTTTTCATTCGATTTACCACTTACCTTTAGGTGTCTGTAACTACCCCACAACGTAAAATTTACAGAGCTTTAAATAAGGCCTAGGCGAAGTCGCTGTTAGTGGCAGGGACAAACTTAAGACTGCTTTTTGCGCGGACAGCTATAGCTACTTATCCTGCTGCAGAGTTAGTTCAACTAGCCGCTTGGACATTCTAATACATGATGGCTAAAGTATCATTTGTTTTATGTACAAAGAGATTTTTCTGTTAAAGTAAATATTATCAGTTACGAATAGTACTCGCGTGCAAAAGCCACTGGTGACTGCTAGTCTTCTCTATATAATTACTTCACGTCAGCAACACAGGTGCACTGTAAATTGAAGTCAGAAATATATATTTACTTTTAGCAAAACAAACACATAAATAAATTTGATGAAATTGTAAGGAAGAAATATGGCATAGCAGCAAATGAACACGAATAGAAAACACTAATCTGGTGATGTTAATTTATTTTTAAAACATTTTCATCTAGAAAAACATTATTTTCCGTATAACAAACATAGATTTTTTTTTCAAAGTAAAGCGTCCAAAAAAAACCTTTCCATAAATACTACTACCGAACAATTTAAATAGCTACAACATTTATGTATTTGATGTTAGTAAACGGTTTACTCAAAAGTTTTCTTTACGCAGCAAAGTTATTTTGCAGTGTTCATATTTAAACTGAATTATTCTTTGCCCGTACTTAAATTGCGTTGAATTTTCTTGTGTACTTGTAAGTGCGGTGTCTTGGCGATTGAAATATTTTAGCTATCGGTACAGGAACGTAGAGAACATAACAGACTGAAAGGAACAGGCGATGTATTGCACGATATGTAGTATGGATAGAAAAATATTGTTGAAGGGGAATTCGACGGTGAGTTCAGGAGACGGCCTTTTTTATTGGGAGCCGGTAGAAATATATAATGGTCGTCACTGGTGGAAAATGTTCGCCCCCGCCTGCTCACCTTGGTGTCGTGAACATTGTGAGTGTCGACAGGCGGCAAACTCGCGACGATAAAAAAAACTGCCGTCGCTTCTTGATGTTTCCTATTTAAAACATTAAGTAGTCCGCCTTGGTCCCGGCGTGTTTATGTAAGTGGGAAGTGCCGGCAAGGTCGAACTTTAGTTCTCTATTCTGTATTAACTTAATGCTCCACGGGAATGTTATAACTGCAAAATATAGCCAACTACATAGTTCCTTTTTATAATGATAATATTTTCAAGGTGACAAGATAAAAGTACGGCCCTTTAAAAATTATTTGGTTTAAGACGTAAATAGAAAAAAAATCACAGCTTACAAAAGTACAGTTAAAAGAAAGTTTACTTAGACTGTCCTTTATTTCTAACAATAAAGCGTTGAACACTTTCTCATGTGTGTGTGTATGTATCTGCATGGATAGGTCTCGAACATTATTTCCTCAAATAATTTAATATTTGCGTACGTAGCTCCTATGAATGTTACATACGCTGTAATATTTCTTAAACTATAGTATCTTAATTAGATTATACGTAAACAAGAACGTACTAGCATAACTAACAAGCCTACTTTCATCATATTTGTTGAAAATTAATACTAAACGTTAAAATAATTTACTTTTAAATAATAATATATGATTTTATTCCGGTGTTTTCTACTTACATGGTGGAGTTGCAGCAATGAAGAATTCTGGTAGTTAAATCAACTTGGGATTATAAAGTTTCTTAATATACGTTTATTATAAATGTTGTGTTCATATTTAATCTAAAAAAAAATGGGTGCCGCAAACATATCTAGCACCAACACCATTAAATTGACATTGACTTACTTAATACTAAATGCGTACCGAGTATACAGAAACTTTGGAAAATGGTCCTAATATATTTCATGAGACAAAATCATTGAAGGACCACAGTTTTTAAAAACTAAATACGGTATAAACAAATAACATAAAACTGAAATCGTTGTCTCAGGTACAGCACGCCTACCGAAAAAGATGGAACTCATATTAATGGTTCATTTAAGTATCACATTCGATGACTAATTCAAATTCGAAAACTATGTAATTATTAACACACCGTGAACAAAATACATACAAGTCGATTCACTTTACTAAATCCCATGTGTTCTGAAAAATGGTTGTTCAGATATCTCATGCGATCAAAAAGATGCTTGAATTGCTTGAATTGTCACCATTACATAGACATAAAATAAACACATAAACGTCAAATTAACTCACTAAACACGAAATGACTATTCAGTTTATTTAAATTCTGAAAATAGTTGCTTATTTTTACCATGCAATCATTATACTTTAAAATGGCGAACATTTACAAGATACTAACTGTACAAGCAGTACGTGAACAAAAATGGCAAAGTTAATTCACCTTGCAGTGTACAATGTGTTGTATTCGTGAAAACTTATTCTTTAGAAATATCGTGAAATCGAAATATGTTCAAACAGCCTCCATTTCTATTACGAACAATAAACAAACGACAAATAAAATAAGTTTAACACGCGTTCCAAATTTTATGAAATTCGGCAGATATGTCATATCATGCTACAAATACAAAAATTTGCACCGTTTTGAAATTATGAACATACCAAGAACGACGTAACCAAAGGTCAAGTCAAATTACTAAGATGTGTGTTTGGCAAGATTAATTACATTCGAAAAATATTTCCTCAAAAATGTCAAATAATGCTAAAATATAAAATGGCCACCGTTATGAAAATGTAAACGCAGGATGAATGAAATCAACAAAAGTCAAGTCTTACGCTAAAGTATAAAAAGGGCCACCGTTATTAATATAGCTATAAACGCAGGACGTACGAAATTACATAAGTCAAGTCAGCTAATTGTGTAGCATATGCGCACCAAGTTTGATAAGGTTCGAAAAAATACTTCCTCGAATAGGTCATATTATGCTAAAAATATAGCCTCGTACTTTAATCCATTTTGAAAATATAAACATATGTTGAACAAAATGCACCAGTCAAGTAAAATGACTAAAGGTATATGTGTATCAGAATTAATGAAGTTCAGAATAAATGTTTCCTTAAATATGTCACAGCCCAACAAAAATAAAAAAAAGGTCGCCCTTATAACTATATGAACACGAGGTGAACTAAATACAAAAACTCAAGTCAGCTTACTAAGTAATATTTGTGTACTAAGTTTCATGAAATTCGGAAAAATTAGACGATGGCCGCCATTTTGAAAATATGAAAACATGATTAATGAAATCCACGAAAGTCAAGTATACTTTCCAAACAGTAAACTATTACCAAGATGAAAACAAATCGGAAAATTATTTCCTTAGAAATATCATACTGTGTTAATGATAAACAAATTACCGCTAATTTGAATATCTGAACATAGTATTAATGAAATACACAAAAATCAAGTTAGCATAATATATTGTATTTATTCACCAAATTGGACGAAATTCGGAAAAATATTCCCTCAGATATGACATACTGTAAAAATGTAAAAATTACCACAATTTTTTAAACTATGTATATGGCATAAACTTAATACAAAGAAATTAAGTCTACATTCTAGATGCTTTACGAGTACCAAATTTTATGCAATTCTAAAATACGGTTCTGTAGATATCTAGTGTGATTGGAAAATGTTGTATATGGCATAAACTTAATACAAAGAAATTAAGTCTGCATTATAGATTCTTTATGAGTACCAAATTTTATGCAATTCTAAAATACGGTTCTGTAGATATCTAGTGTGATTGGAAAATGTTGAAATGGTCGTCATTGTTCAAAATATGAATACAACATTAACGAAATACACAAAAGTTAAGTCAATTTACTAAGTACTACATGTTTACCAAGTTTGACGAAATTTGGTCAACGTGTTAAACTGATATTAGGGAAGCACAGACACCTACACATGCACACAGGAAATATGATCTCATAAGCCTATATTTTCCTTGGAGAAATAGGCTAAAAATGCACTATGTAATTAATTAGAACGTAGTAACTGCAAGGTTTACTGCTTGGATCCTTATCACGATAACAATTCATTCCAAGTTAAGAGATAACGGTACTGACCGTTAGGTAGGAAAAAGCGTCAATAAACGTACAAAAATTATTAAACATTAAAACATATTTTACTGTTATCCTTTTAACTATTTGGCTGTAAGCGATGAACATATTATTTTATTTGATGGCGGCATAGTTAAAAGTCTAACGCTTGTTTCTATAGTTGTGTTTTTTTTTTAGTTCGGTTGTTATTTTTACAGATACGACGGTCTGGAAAACCCATTTTTGGCCATTTTGAGGGATCCCAAAAGGATGTTTCTAATAGACGTGAATTTTTAAAACTATAGCGACATAGTTTGAAGTGCGTATTCATTTCCTATATATGCAATTATAAAGAACATTCAATATTTCCTTAAAAAAAAAGATAAGCCGTAACTCGCTATAACACATTTTAAGGTTGTTCACGTGGCAGAAATTCAAAATTCTATATTTGCTTGGCATAGCGTTCGCATGTTTCACTTGCAATCATTTTTTAGCTCTCATAGTTTTCCCATGGCGGCACGTCAAAGTCAGAATTTGCAGATTACAGGAACATAGGTTTAACAAAAACCAAGTGGCTTACTCGAATTAAATAATTTACACTGAAATTTCATATAATGGGCACTATGCTAAAAAAATTTAAAAGCACACAACAAAGTCATTTTGTCTTTTTAAAAAATTGCCATAAATAAGGTAAATTTTCGTCATTTTCGGATTTTTTAAAAATCTACAAAGGGATTACATTGTGTGTTTTAAATATTTTAGAATATAGCCCATATTATGTAATTTCAGTGTAAATTATTTTATTCGAGTAAGTAACTTGGTTTTTGTTAAACCTATGTTCCTGTAACCTGCAAATTCTGATTTTGGCATGCAGCTGTAGGAAAACTATGAGCGTTAAAAGTTTTTACAAGTGGAAAATATAGTCACTAGTAACGTCTATAGAACTAACACTATGCCAAGCAAATATAATATTATGGATTTTTACCACGTGAACGCCCTTAAGCGCAGGCAGAGAGGCCACTTAAGGGCATTCCCCTGGAGTAAATACATAATTTTGTATTTGTATAAAATAGGGTTAGTTTTGTAGTCATTACTTGAGAGTATATTTTCCTCTTAAAGAAAAAAAAATTTAGCTGAGCAAGTTTTCCCATAACGGCATTTCAAATTGAAACTTTGCATACTTTTACTTCATACAAAACTTGAAAACCAGTCAACCTAATGGAATGCGAAAAAAAAATCACTTCAAAAACAACGTGTCACGGTCTAAAGCTTGAAAAATAAAAATACATACTACAAAATATTTTCGTGTTTGAAAAAATGCTAAAGTAACAAGCATTTTTTTTTGTAAAGGGGTGTTACATTCTTCAAGGAGAGCTCAAGACAGTTATAATGTTTATTGGTTTTCAAGTTTTGTGTGAAGTATAAATATGCAAATTTTGACTTTGAAATGTCAGTATGGAAAAACTGGCTACGCAATCTTTTTTTGCAGGAGGAAAATGTACTCACATGTAACGTCTATTAAACTAACAATATAATAAATTCAAATATAAAATAGTCGAAAACCTCTACGACGCCACATGAGTCGCATTATTGGAATATTTTATTTGTCGCTTTTTTTAATATTCTGGGAAGAAAATGTGAAATATGCTAATATAGTGTGAATTCTATTTACCTTACTCTGCAGTAGAAGCACCACAGTTGGATGTTTCAAATTATATTTACGCCGTAATAAACACAGCAATTTGTTTTAATATTAATAATTTGCTGGACTGTTTGTGTCCTAAATATATGTGAAAAGTTCAAGTGCAGTGTTTCCACTGTAGCTCAAGGTCAATATAATTCATGCTATAACAGCATACATAGTAAACACACCACACGAATCCTAGGCTAAATTGGAGACGATAATGTAAGTTGTAAAATGTTGTACGATGACATTTTATATGCACAATGTGGCAACATAACACTGCAGGTAGTCCCCTCTTGCACTCCACAGATATCTGGATCATCGTAAAACTACAGACGATCTGTTGTATATTATGGGTGCAGGTTAAAATCTCGAGCTGTCCATACATGATTCTACGTTTACTTGAAGTGACGTACATGAAATAATACTTATACGTGGTGCGCAAGAAGGGGACATTCTCCGAGCAGAGTTGCCACATCGTGCATTTAAAATGTCATCGTACAACATTTTACAACTTACATTATCGTCTCCAATTTATCCCAGGCTTCACGTAGTGTGCTTATTTCTGGACGGTGTGTATACATGTACACAGATATATGCATACATGTGTGTTTGTGCGTGACGATATAATTCAGGGTCTCCTTACTCGTATTTCTCTCGCAGACGTTGGCAGCCCGACTGGTGACACAGTCACGAGCTGGGGTTGGCTGTCAGACGCACAGACACACACCAACTGCACACGTGCTGATGTCTTCCTTCGCAAGCCAGGCCCGCACCGCACGAATGTGTACTCCAACCTTCGCTCCAACACAACACCGCGGTCTCGCTGGTTGCATATCACAGTTTACACCGTCCCCAGTAAACAATGTCGCTCACACTAACGGCTAACAGCCGACATCTGTGCCACTCTACTACCCTCGCCCGCACTGCATCATGGGGAGTCTCAGCGTAGCTTCATGTTACACGATGTGTCTAGGCCCCCCGACTACGAACTGCAACTGAAAGGCGTCGCAGAGATTTGCGATTATTATTTTTATTTCGGTGAGACTTTTAAGGACACGGTCTACACTAATTTTCAACGTTATATTTTTATTTTTGTACTTGTACCATATATTTTTTCTTATTTTAGACATAAAATTTGACTAAATTTTCCTCTTATAAAAATATTTTGTCTTTCATAGTTTTTGCGTAGTGACTCGCAAACGTCAAAATTTACATGTTATGATTTAACGCACGCCAATTATTTTTTTCTGTAATTTCAAATTAACATTTCAGCAAATTTTTTAAAGTAAAAATATTTTACTTTTTGTTTTTATTTAGGAAACCTAACAGAGTATAACATCATTATTCACTGTAATTTTTTTTTAGTTTGGTGTGTCAGTTGGTTTTAGTGGCGTACAGAAATCCATGAAATGAAAATTTTGTCGTTTATGAATTAATACTAACAAACTATGAGAGACAAAATATTCATAAGAGCAGAATTTCGTCATTATAGTGTCCAAAATAACACAATTGTATCTGGTACAGTTCCCTTCTCCTTCGTGGCAAAAACTGAAAACGTTTTTTGACGGAATGCTTTTAAGAAATTCAATACCGAGAGTAGTCATACGATGTACCATTATACGCATGCGTTTCGTAAATAAATATGGGTTTGCTTGTTAAGGTTTACTTTTAAAATAATTAATGGTAATATTTTGGGAATTTAGATGCAAAAATTGTAACAGTTATGAAGTTTGTTGCCAAAAAAATTATGAAAATTATGATACATTTGTGACAAAGCAATGTAGGGATTCTTCTTAAAAAAAAAAAAACAGAATAACGTAGCCTTAACGTATGATACAATTGTGCAACTACGAAAGTAGCACACACCTCAAACTATTTCGCTATGTGCTTAAAAATTTGGTTACGAAAACCAGAATTATAGAAACAGGCGTGGGCTTTATATAATAACTTGTAGAAATATAAATTATACAGTCACTTCTTAATGTCGTGTATCGGGAAACGAATTATAGAAAAGCATGACACACCGGAGCAGTGACTTGCGCCTAGAGGCTAGGGTGAGGCGTGAAGCGCATGTTGTGTGGCCTTTAGCACTGCGTTATTCTGGGTTCCTCGGTCGCGTGAAATACGTCCACCCTTAAGGTGGATGGAGCGCCAAAGCAGTGAATTTTCACAATTTTCGACATAACTTTTTCCCCTCGCTTATTATAAAAAATCAAGGTTCGACAATCTGGTAAAGATACTTTTGTACAACTTATTACATTATTAAATAGTCACAAACTGTTTTTTTTTTAGCAGTTATGGCAGATAGGGAAAAAAAGGACATTTTTCTTATCTGCCATCAGTGCTCCAATAATAAGAACGTCTGTAACTATGTAATAAAGTTTGAAGGTGTACAAAATTGTAATCTACGGATTGTCGAGCCTTGATTTTCTATAATAAGCGAGGGAATAATATTTATGTCGAAAATTGTGATAATTCTAAGCTTTGACGCTCCATCCCCCTTAAGCGTTACTGAAGATGAGTGAATTAAGAGGTTTTGGTCAGCGCTTAAGGCCTCGCTCTTTAGTTTAGCAGGGGTTTCGAAAATATTTTTAAACGCAAATTAATACATATATCAAAAATTCATTCTGGCAGTTTTAAAACGTATATATCATCGTTTGTATATTAATTTTTCTGTTGCAGTACACCAAACGGATTTTTACATTTCTGCCCTTGAAATATAACGTATTTTGTTGTCAGAATAAGCCAAAATTAAGCAAAATAATTATTTGCTAGCAAACTGAACATATTTTAAAATACACTCTCCGAAAATTCTGTACTGTATGACTGTACACAGTCTCAAATTTTTTCAAAGCATATGTTAAAAAAATATTCTAGTTATTTGCAATTGTTTGAAATAAATTAAAGATCATGGCTTTATCATCGAGGACTTTAGCGCTGGTGAGGGGTGACATGACGTGAGTATGGAGCGGCGCCGGAATGAATGCGCGGGGGAAACGGGAGATCCCCGAGAAATCCCGCCGACCAGCGGCATCGTCCGGCACGATTCCCACATGCGAAAATCCGGGGACCGACCCCGCCGGGAATCGAACGCGACCGCGGCCTCCCAAGTGTTAGTGAAGATGACATGACGTGAGGATAGGGCAGTGGTGGAATGCAGTAGCGGAAACAGCGTGAGTACCCCGAGAAATCCTGCTTGTCAATATTACGAGCGACTCTACTGAGAAACATGCCGATTAGTCACGGTGAGTCGCAAATGAAATTAAACAGTGTTTTATGAGAACCTGAAAGGTGACGACATCCTATCTCATCACCAAAGCAACGCTTAGAATGTGATATTGACACTCACATTGGCGTTAATAATAATAGAAGTTACTGGACCAGGTCTAATCGTTCATATGACTGGAAGCAATTAAGTATTTTGTAATAAGCTTACATATTTTTTTACGTTATTAATGTATGTTTCGCACTAGACATTGCCCGTGGCTTTGCCTGCATGTATAATTATTCTTAGCAGCTATTTTTTACTTTAATTAAAGGATGATCTCATTGTATACCAGATGAGTAGTTTCTTAAATAGAAATCTATCGAATATTCTAGTTCGAACAAAATGATGTTGAGGCAATGCTCTTAAGTTTATACTGTTTTTGCAATAATATTTTTTTAAATTTAAACGAGAGCAGATATAAAAAATCTGTCAGGCAGTTTTGTTTATAACGGTTTTTGCCGTGATCGCTAATTTTTTCAAAGCAAAAAATTATACGGTTTCGGCAAATAAGTCAATTAACTAGAATTTCGTTAATTACACAATTAACTGAAACCATACAACTTACTGACTAGAAAAAAAATCAGCCAATATGAGAAATACGATTTTAAACAAAACTGCCAGACAACTTCTTGATATATGTTCTAGTTTAAGCGTAAAATATTAATATCGCTTGAAACGTAGAAACTCGAGAACTTGGCCTTAAGGGTAAAAATTGGCGTGGAAAAAAATTTTCAAAATAAATTTTTTTGTTTATTTTTTTGGGTGAGCCCCCTGCCCCGTTTTTATCTCACCCCAAGACATAATTTGTTTACGTCAGAAACCTTCGCAGACTTACGCGTAACAACCGTATAAAGTTTCGTCGAAATATGATGAATAGTAGTACAGGAACGCATTTGTGAAAAAAAAAAAAAAAAAAAACACATTGGCCGACAGACAGACTGGATGACATTCACGCGCTCACAAACAAACACACACTCACACACCTACACATACACACATATATATATGTATTCGTTTAATGTTTATTTTTTCGATGTTTTAATAAACCTTCGTTCAGTTTCACTGCACTATTGGTTTGGTTATATTTACTGTTTACATTGTTATCGTGTTATTAGGCGAGTATCGCTTGCTAACGTAACAACTTATCCTGCTCTCGAGGAGGGTAAACTATGAGCTTGTAGACATGCCACTCTCATTTACTTGAGTTGTTGTTTGAACGCGCACAAGCTGAAATGTTACCCTAGCCATGTTAACCTCATGACATATTATAACCACCCTCGTTGTGTCACGCATGCCACCTGCCCACCATCGCACCGACATACACACATAAACACACATGTGGCTATCTGCAGGCTCATACGCTCTGATACAGCCCAGAGGTCGCGTGGGAAGAGAAAACAATTCCGTCCGGTCGCAAACATCCCTTCGCCGTGGTAAAATATTTGAGTAACGCCCGCCAGATACGAGCAGCTGGGCCGAGGGTTGAACTTCGGTCTCGGTACACGTCCGTCCTGTACTGGCGTGCGACAATATCCCTGAGAGTCGCCTAGCGCGAAACTTCATTTCTCTCAGAACGAACGAACTGGTGCACTCTGAGTTTGCATTCTGTATGAACCGAGTTCGATTTGTGGTCCAGCCATTGCAGTTTCATTTTTCTATGGCTTTTCGAAACCACCCCAGGCAAATTCTGGGATGTTTATAACTGGCGGCCATGGCCAATTCCTTCTTCTCGTTTTTTGCTTGCTTGGGCCAACGGTTCCGTTTCTAATTACCTCAATGTCGGGGAGATGTAAAAGCTATTAACTACATGGTGAGTTAGGTTTATGATTACACAAGGTACGGTAAAGTTAGAATATATTAGTTTAGGTTGTGTTAGATTTTGACAGGTTATGCAAGATTAGATAAAGTAAGTTAGGTAATAAAAATTTAAGTTTGGTAAGTTAAGGTTACTTAAAATTACGTTATGTTAGGCTTAGGTAAGTATTACGCAAGGTTACTTGTCAAGCTCAATTTACATTCTGGCCGACGAAAACTTTCGATTTTGGATGTAGGAGAAGGGTGAGGGGGGGGGGGGGTGAGCGACCAATAAACCAACTCATTATATTTTTAAAAAATTTTTTGATAATATAATTTTGTGCAAATGCACACAGTTATTAAAAATTTTAGACGCTTAACAGAGCATATGCATAATAAAAAGAATGGGATGCGGATATTTTCACACTGATGACCTGGGATTCCCGTCGACTTTGAAGGGTCTCACTTAAAGGTGGCGGTATAAAGAAATTTGGGCAGCACTTAACATCTAGGTCTTTAGCGTTGGTGAGTTGTGACGTGATGCAAGCATGGCTCAGCTCCCGAATGAAAGGGAGGGTGGGGGGAAAGGGTACATCTCCGAGTGACATCGTCCGGCACTATTCCCACGTGCGAAAATCCTGGGACCACAGCCGGGAATCCTACCTGTATTGCCTTGGTGAGAAGCAAATGCTTTAGCCACTCCTACTTAAGAGGGGAGTTAATGAAACATTTAATTATGTTCATAATATTTATATTTTTACGAGATATGTTTCACTTTTAGACATGCATTGTAACTACATTACTGTTATGAACATTCTTTTGAGTTCATAGATTTCTTATGATGTCGCGCTAAAGTCCGAATTTTCTTAAAACAGACTTATGCTTAAACATGCTTATGATTAAAAAGAAAACCAACTGACATACCGAAACGGA
Source organism: Medauroidea extradentata (assembly GCA_003012365.1). Taxonomy (NCBI): domain Eukaryota; kingdom Metazoa; phylum Arthropoda; class Insecta; order Phasmatodea; family Phasmatidae; genus Medauroidea; species Medauroidea extradentata. The sequence continues at coordinate 34,303 of PNEQ01067697.1, read as the reverse complement.
AGACGTACACAAAGTAATATTATGTAATTATAAATAAATTAAATTTCTCGCCATCAGCTAATATGGAGGACCTACAGCAATAAATACTTTGGATAATGAAGTTTTCTGCATACTAAATTTTCGTTCTATCTGTCCTAAACATAAGATGATCCAACAACTTTAAATTCACGTAACCTTCCTTAGTACTAAAAATGTATACAGTCTGAAGAAACTTAAGCAAATGGTCTTCAGATAACTTATGTGATCAAAAAAATCGAAGGACAACAGTTTTTTTTAAACTAAATACGGTATGAAAAAATTAAATGAAACTAAAATCGACGTATTTCGTAGGCCTACTACGTGCGTACAGAGTTCGATGAAATTATGTGTAATGGGTCACTTAAATTTCTTATGTGATAAACTTTTGTTTCAATTTCCGTCGCTGTGTAACTGCATGAACAAAATGCATACGAGTCGTGTCACTTTACTTCACACTATATGTGCAACTAGTTCGATGAAATTATGATGATAGTTATTCAGATTTCTCTTGTGATCTAAAAATGTTTAAAAATTTCGCTATTTCGAAGGCATAAAAACGGCATAAGCTAAACACATAAACGTGAATTAAGTTACTAAGTACTATACGAGCGCTTAGTTTAATGAAATTCTAAAAAAATATCATAATATTTTAAAATGATAGAAATTTAGATAATACAAACAGAACATAAATAAAAACGTAAAATACATGTCATCTTGCTAAAAAATGGTTCCTTAGATGAACCGCATAACTGTAATATATCCAAACAACCTCTGTTTGAAAATATGAACACTGAGTAAACAAAAATAACCGTAAAGTCAACTTAGTAAGCAATATATGTGTACCAATCATGATGTATTTCAGAAAATATCTCTCCCGACATTACGTTTGTTCGGAAAAATGTTCAAAATCACGCCAGTGTCACAATATGGACACTAAAAGAAGAAAATGTATAAAAGTCGATGCAGTTTATTATAAGTAAATGTGTACCTAAGTTGAAAAAATTCGGAAAAATATTTACTTAGATATGTCATATACTGCTAAAAGTATAAAATATAGGACACCGTTTCTAAAATATGAACGTGGGATGAACAAAATACGCAAAAGTTGAGTCATTTTACAATGTTATAATGTATGTAGGCCTACCCAGTAAAATAAAATTGGGTAAAATATTACTGTCGTTTTGAAAATATTTGTATGAGATGAACTAAAAACTCGAAAATCAAGTCAAGTAACCAAACAATATATGTGTACCATGATAATTACATAAAGGAAAGTTATTTTCTAAAATATGTCATGCTTTGCTCTCAAATTTGAACAAATAGCTGCAGTTTTGAAAATATGATCATAGGATGAACAAAATACGCAAAAGTCATTTCAAATTACTAAGTACGTATGTGTACCAAGAATAACGATCAAAAAATGTTTCGTCACATATTTCATACTATGTTAAAATTTTAAGAATGGCCTCCGTGATAAAAATATAAACACAGAATGATGGAAACACTTAAAAGTCAAGTCTGCCTACTGATTAGTATACGTTAACTAAGTTCAGTGAAATTCGGGAAGATATTTATTCAGTTATTTCATATTATGCTGAGGATAGAAAAATGAATGGTCACGGTTTTGAAAATGTGACCTCAGCATGAATGAAGTACACAGAAGTTAAGCCAGCTTTGCATGTAATATCTGTGTACCATGTTTGATGATATTTACACTAATATTTTCTTGGATATGTCATGTTAGGCTATGCTGAATATATAAACGTGGCTGCCGTATTGAAAATATTAACGTAGTATAAACTAAATACTCAAAAGTCAAGTAAGCTGCGAATGTGGTACATATTAACCGACCTCATATGTCATATTATGATAATATTATAAAATAGCTGCCATCTTGAGAAAGTATATATATGACATGAACAACGTCCATAAATTTCAAGTCAACTTTCTAGGTTATGTGTACCGAATTTGATGAAATTATAAAATTCGGTTCCTTATATACCTTGTGTTATTGAAAACGTTAAAATGCCCGCAATTTTGGAAATATAAAAATAGCATATTCCAAATACTCAAAAGGCAAGTCGGGTTACTAAGTACTACATGGGTACCAAGTTTCATTAATTTCAGTCCACGTGTTCAAAAGTTTTTATAGTTGAGACTAAAACATACACGCCCACACACACACACACCAACACAAGCGGGAAGACGCTCTGATAAGCCTACTTTCTCCTTCGGAAGGTAGCTAAGTATTTGAAGAAAACGTTATAAATATAAAATTAGTAAGGTCCTCTGACACCGCCCAAAGTTGTCTTCAATTATTTTGACCGTAAATTTGAAAGACAAATATTTGTCGAAATGTATAACCATCAAACTTTTCCATCAAATAATATTGGTCAGTTGCTGTCTAATATGTTTGAGAAGACATGTCACACTACCACATACATTGCTCGATCTCGTTTTACCTAAATTATATGTTTGGTTATGACAGAATGTTTGCGAAATTGTGACACAAATGTTAATTTAAGTGAATCATGTGTCCGAATGCCATTTCACACGATCAAATATGTATTGAATTCACTGTATTAAGTATAGCACAACGATAAAAAAAATTCGTTCAATGAAAATTGCAGGTACCACTTTAAATGTTATCACACAATTTATAAACAAATAATGAACAAAGTAAATAATGTAGATATTTTGTAATTATCTATTAATACAGCACGGCACAAAAATATTTGGTTCAGCCAATACAAAATTCTTACAATTTTTGTATACATTAATTAAAATAGATAATGCTTGTCATTATTTGTAATATGTTATATATTTTATAATTATCTACTAACACTGCACGAAACAAAAATATTTGGTTTTACCAATACAGAATTCCTAAATATTTTTGTATATATTAATTGAAATAAATAATGCTCGTAATTAATTGTAATGTCTATATATGTCTGAATGACTGACATATGAAACTGCAGGCCAAACTACTGGACTTAGAATTGTGAAATTTTTTGTGTGGTTTCCCTTCACGTCGTAGTCGAGTACCAAGGGAGGATTTTTTTTAAATTCGTTCCCTAAGGGTGTGAAAAAGGGTGGAATGTGTTTCGTAAGATTCGTCTACATAGCTCGGACCCGACGGCCTATCGTCGTGACTTTTACTTCAATGTGTGAATCATAAAAAAGTATATTAGGCAATTTAACGGTTTTTTGAAATTCAACCATTAAGGGGGTGAAAAGACCTGAAATGATTTTCGATAAACTATTGATATATATCGAACCCTTCCGGATACAGAGTTGCTTTTTACTTTAAAATTTTGCCTACGGTAAATGTCTAAAAAGTGATTTTAGGATTTTTTAAAATTCGACCCCCACGCAGTAAAAAAAGAGGGAAAATGTGATTTTTAAGAATCATCTATGTCGCTGGAACACAAATAAATGGCTATCGTAGTGAATTTTGTTTCAATTGGTTACTTATACAAATTACTATGACAGGAATCCAAGACGTTTCGAAATGCTTTAATTAAAGGGGTGAAAATACGTTAATTGTGTTTTAGATTATTCCTCTATATCTATCGAACTAATAGGTAAATTTAAGTGCTCTTTGCTATAGATTAATGATTATGTCAATATCTAACATACCATTTAAATAAATTTCCCGAATTCGGCCCTAAAGAGGTAAAAAAATTAAAAATGTGTTTTCGATTTACAAACGATATCGCTATATATTGCAACCATTTATATTTATATATCGACTTGATTTTTGTTTATGATTGATGCTTATTCAAATACCTGATAAGTAATTTCACGAATTTTTATAATTCCCCACCTCAGAAGGTGAAAAATGGTGAAAATGATGAAACGTGTTTTCAATTAATCGTCGGTATATCTTGAGCTCAGCGGGCTGTTGTCGTGTTTTTCACGCCCAAGTGACACCAGTAAAGTAGTCTAAAATGCGATTCAGTGTCTTAGGATGTGAAAAGACCTTAAATGTGTTTGAAACAATTATTCTATGTATATCGAACCCATCGAGATATTCAATTTATTTTTGCTTCAGGATGATTATGATGAAGACTGAAAAAAGTTTTAAGATTTTTCAAAAACGAATTTTCAGTACTACAGGGCTTATACGTGATTTTTAATGAATTATCGATTTTTTTCGACTGAACTAGCTATCGTCGTGATTTTAATTTCACTTGGATACTTAAACAAATTTTTAAGGTGTGAAATGATGATTTTTCGAAATTCGAAACCGAAAGGGGGTCGATCAGCTGATTATACTTATCCAACCAGTCGAGATATTGAAGTGATGTTCGCGTGAGAATGATGCTTACGTAAGTACCTTAAAAAAGTAACGCAAGTGTTTTATTTTATAACACAACTTAGTCATTAGAAGAAAACTTAGATTGTACTCTTTCAAGGCAGACGATCCGGAAAGCAAGTACTACCATCGAGAAATATAATATTATACAGGAGTTTTGTTTTACAATTCTATCGAGACATGTTGATGTAATACCTCTATAAGCCTAGGAAATTATGAATAATTTCGACGTTATGTGACGCAGCTGTTTGTTGTTCTGACACACAAAATCTGCAAGACCGAATAAATCAGTGCAATTTGGATGAAGTTATTCGAAAGTGGTACAAATATATTATGCAGTCCACTACCTACTATAGTTCCTCGACAGCGTTTTTCCACATAACCTCAAGGTTGGGGCACCGAAAAAGTTTATACTTCTGCAAAACATCATCCCTCCGAAACTGCTTAATAGCACTTAACTTCAAGCGAAGGTTTTGAAAAACAAGTATGTTGTTAAGGGCACCATCAAAAAATGGCTGGGCTCAGGGGAAATCTGTCTTCATGCCACGTAAACTGCGTATTCCATTCGATTACCCTCTTACATTTAGAAGTCTGTAATTACCCCACAACGTGAACTTTGCTGTGACTATAAATAAGGTCCAGGCAAAGTCGCTGTTAGTTGCGGGGTAAACTTTAGACCGCTTTTCGCGTGGACAGCTATAGCTACTTATCCTGCTGCAGAGTCAGGTCAACTAGCAGCTTTGTCAATTTAACACTTGATGACTGAACTTCCTATCTGGTGCACGAAGATGTTTTTCAATTAAAATAATTACTGTCTACACGCGAGGAAAGGCATGGGTGCACTACTAGTATGGTATATTTCCCATACAGAATGTAATGAATATTTTATTTGAATTAATAGTTTTGTGTTTTTTAATATTTTGATTAAAAGAAAATTTCAAACATGTTTGAAACTAAAATCTTTGACTACATTCGTGACATTTCTTAAATTAAAAGATAAAATGGCCGCGGTTATGACCACAGCATGGCATCATGTGACATTTAAGAAATTGAGGTGAGTTAATTTGAAATAAAATTTAAGCAAAATTTTATTGTGCAAAAGGACAATATATGACGCATAATAAATTGATAGGCAGAATAACTTAAAGAAATAACAATAAGGTAAATTTTTGTGCAATATTTCGAGTAATTAGGGCGTAGGCTGGTAGAAATGACGGTAATTTCGATTGTTAGTAACTAATTGTATCTGAACAATTTTATATAATACATAATTTTCTGTATTATTCTTTAACTAACCATTTATTTAATTACAACAGAATATAAGGTTTTGAACAAGTGGACTCCGTACATTTAGAAATATTAGTTATTTAATTTTAAAATAAACAGCACTAACAATTTGACGGACAATTTAAATTACATTGAATTACTTTGTTCTTGGCTTAAAACTTAAGAGTAATATTCTCGTTCCAACTCAACATGGTGTAGGAATGTAAGTTATAATATTTAAGTTTACAAAGTGCGTGATGGTGATTGGCTGAGCCATCCAACAGCCAAGAAATTTCAGAACCCGCTGAATTCGCAAATATTAGATGGTAACGAAATTAGCCAAGCTTCCTCTAAGAAAACAGCCGCGATAGTGTCTTTATCGAGACATCACTACCAATCCAACTTTATTTGACAAACTTTATTTGATGATATTAAAAGAAAAGATTTGGTATTGTGACAGAGGCCTAACACCATAATGTTTTTTATATTCCTTTGCCTTAATGGAATATTTCTTTACCGCAAAGTAAACAGACTCATTGAAACGTAAATAATTTTTTTCTCTGTGTAACTGATAATCAACTGCAGATTGTTTATTCAGGTGGAACTGCCTCAAGTCATGTTGAGGCAGTGTAAGCTGACGTCATTCAGAACTACGAAAGAATCTGAATAACCATGTACATTCCAGTAAAATTAGCTAGTCAGCAACATGCTAATAGCCACACAGTAAAACACATCGTTTACACCAAAAATAAATACATTGACGCTGTTTAGCTTGATGCAATAAACTGCCCTGTACGACAAAGAATATCATCACAAACTTATATTCGGAAGTTCTGATTTTTATGTATAACGCTTTACTTGAAAACAATTTCTTTGTAGCAAATAGAGTAAATTTTTCAGCTCATAAAGCTTGTGTTGAAGACACAACGAATATATTTACAACATAGGTTGTTAACTTTCTAAACAACTTTTAAGTCATACGAGTTTCTGTTGCCTAACTAACTTTCAAATGTTTTTTTCTTTCGGCAAAGCTACTTTTCAGTAATTCTCATTCAATCAAAATCTTTCAAATTCGAAGCAAAGTTTGTGTTGTGAAAAACATTAATGCTTAAAGATAGGCTTGTATTTTGAAAAGTAATAGAATTTTTTAAATGAAATGGTTGAGTTATTAATAAACTCATATTCGATTACGCAAAGAGAACATAAAAAATATATATATTATCTGTTTGCAAGGCTATTTTCTTTTGAAACGAGTCATTTACATCTTGTTCAATAATCTGTGTAGGAAAAATATTCAGCATAAAGCTCGTCTCAATTACATTTAACCAGGTTTTCCGCGACGTTGTTGTGGTCAGAAAACTCTACTCCCGACACGGCGACCATCAAATTCGAGTTTCCCTTTGTATAATACGGGTTTCTAGTTAACTCTGGCTTTTGGTAGGGTAGGTCCTCGACACACGAAAATAAATAAGTTAATTTAACACAACTGTTAACACTGTACTATCTAAAATTGCTACAAACAGTTTGTTGTCAATACTGTATCCTTTCAACAAAAATGTTCTTTGTAAATAAGCTGCTGTAAATTTTGTTCGTATTAAGGCACGTATTTCTTTGTCGCAACGCAACGCAATTTTGTTACGACCAGGAAAGTGCTTTCAGAGTGTCATCCGATACTCGCACCTCTACAATGAGGTGACTAACTTTTAATTTTGCTATGTGAGAAACTATGCGTAGCTACTCGTATTCCACTTTACTGAGCTAGTATAATTCTACTTAATAATTTCTAAATATTCTGTCGCAATGTTTGACTCTTATTTAAATCCGCTATTTTTTCTTCTTTGTTGTATCAATCGTCTTTATATCACTTAGATTGCGGCGTAAAATTATCTAGCTAAGATTTCGATTCTGTGCTAAAAATAACTCTGTCACAGATCACAAAATTTCGACTGTTTCGAAACGTAATCTGATTAGATATAAATATGATAAATCTGGTTGATAGCCTACTTGTAGCAGGTTGTGTAAAAAGGAAATGCGCTCATCAACATGCGACATGTGCCAAACTATCAGGCATATCATCCAAGGGTGCAGGCTAAGAGTAATAGAGACCCTAGTGGTTTCCTCTGTGCAACACCAGAATCGTCTGATTATATAAGAAACCTAGATGTCCGTTGGTGAAAATTCTGTTCTTCGTTATTTATACATTATCTTACTGTATTTTTTATTAATTTTTTTAATGTTGTGCTTGTTTGTGACTTGTTCCTAGCGATGTTAACATCGTGTGCCAAGCAACTGATTTAGTAAATGAATGAATAAATTATATCAAATATATTTTGAAACGGTTATAGCTGTGGCAATAGACGTGGCTTTGGTATTAGTCATTTCAGTTGTAGCACGTCTTCTACAGCGTGGCACACTGACAACATGAATTCTCGTTTCATTCTGGTCGCGAACCTTAGTACGAGATCATGATCATTGGAGATATTTATCTTCCCACCCTCAGTGTTGAGTCTCTCACTTACTCTTTGCTGTGTCTGTTACGATATTTTCCCTGACGGAGTGTTTGTAATCTTACGTTATATATACCCACTACTCATGTTTCCATCACTTTTAAGGAGCTTTACACAATTCTTAAACTAAATCATTAAAACTTACAGATGTTTTGTTGCAAAAACGTGTGATTTTATATTTGTACAGCCTAGTATTAGTTTTGTAGACATTAATTGAAACTAAATTTTTCATTTCTGCAAATTTTTTAACTCTCGTAGTCTTCCCATAGAGGCATGTCAAAGTCAAGATTTGCAAGTTACGGGAAGACATAAATAACAAAAACCAACTTACTTACTCGGATGAATTAATCAACCACGATACTAGATATTATTGACCATATGCAAACATATTTAAAGAAACACAAATAAATTCCTTTATATATTTAAAATAATGGCAATTTTTACTTCATTTAGAAGGCAGTGAGAGGTAAAACAATTTCACAAGTGGAATTGTAGTTACAAGCAAGTTTCTTAATGCCGTACAAATATAAAACCATGCATTTTGCCACGTGAACGTCCTAAAGCAACATAGCATAGAATTATTTTAATCACATTGGCTTAAACAAAAGCGTACTCAACAGAGCAGTCACTGCTTACTGCGTGTAAGTACAGCAGTTGAAATCGTAACTTAAATCAAACACAGAAAATGTATTCCCTTGAGACAGGTTGTAATGCACACAATAACCACTATATATGTATATATATATATATATATATATATATATATATATATATATATATATATATATATA